>PVJH01014561.1:0-56403 GCA_004026705.1 Nesogale talazaci | reverse complement strand
TCTTTGAAGGGGTGATGCCTCCCTGGTGTGATTGTTCTCTTGGAAACCCTCCTATTACTGGGTTCAAAATCAAACCACAGGTTAAGTTCATTTTCAAAGCTGAGGGGTGACTGAGAGCGATGGTCTTGGGGGTTCTACCACTAAGCTGGTCTCTGTTACGGTGTTACATTTTGCTGCACGTTCTTTCTCACACTTTGTCCGGGATCCCTTCCAGAGAGTGGTAGCGGCGCACCTTCACTCTTCCAGCCTCAGGGTGGTGGAGGTCGAAGTTCTTGTGGGCCATTGGACTAATTGTTCCGGCCCTGCCCCACTCCCGGCTCTTGCCATGGAGAAGGTGGGACCACCTCCTTCTCAGCGGGCGTATTTTATAAGCCGCAGCATGGCGCTGCGGGCCTCCTGCTCACAGTTCCAGGCGAATCCGATCAGTGACTCCCCACGTCTACCTACCCAGACCTCAGTGTGTGGTGCGTGCGGAGCCATTTTGCTGTGCCTCATAATGGCACCCCTTCTCTCTCTGGAGCACTCCCAGCAGCCTGGCGACACTGCTTTTGGGGCCCCCAGTGTGACTCAAGGTTACCGCATTGCACCAGGCACTATGAAAAACACGGGGGCTGTGCGAGAGGTTGCTTTCTCCCGTGGTATGTCCAGACTTCATGGAGAGGCTCAGCACCACACGGCATGTTAGGCGGAGCGTCTGGACACCTGGGCTCCCTGTGCCAGGCCGTGCGCACAGCAGCATTGCAACAGGACAGGGTGTACCGCAGCAGATTCAGTGCAGTTGTGATTTGTGACTTCCCCTTCTAAAGGGACCAGTCGGCCCGCTTTTTGACAATTTAACAACATCCCGCGGCCTTTTAAAATGAAAATAAATACGGGCTGAGCCCCGGTGGCCTAGTGGTTGTGCGCGGAACTGCAGCCCACTGGGACGGAAGTTCAATTCCAGCAGTGGGGCTGGGCCTCCTACTCCCACCGCCGGAGTGCCGTGATGCCCAAAACAAAAAAAAAGAAAAGAAAATAAATACAATACTATTTCTGCGTTCTATGAAAGTTTTTGTTGCTCCATATAGACCAAATTTTTAATCAAGAACACCCCCCCACCCCCGTCAATGCTTAAAATCTGGTCACTTTACATGGGCTTACATTTCTCTCCACTGTCAGTGTTTGTATGTGCATGCATTGGGTACCTTTAAACTTTTTATAGTCCGCACTAAATGATTTATGGTAGTAGATGATAAAACATACTTGCAGCAATGTATAGTCCGTGTGCTCATAACATACCTAACCTTTTCCCTCTTCCTAGGGTACTAGTTTACCTAAGTTGTCCCTTACCTCCATTCGCCCCGCCCCGCCCCCCCATGTAGCTATGGGCAAAAATCCACAGCACACATAGCCTTTGGGAGGGGGGTACCCCAAATCCAAACCCAGTGTCACCCAGTGTCGTCCAGTCAGTGCCCTCTCTCGGTGGCGGCGACCTTTCCGAGACTAATTCGGCACAGGAGCAGAAAGCCTCCGCTTCCGCCCTTGGTGGGGCCACTGGGTGTGAGCTCACGGCTCCCAGAGCTTTTCCTGCCAAGGGCTTATTGGAAATGGCTGATCTTGCTCGTGGGCCATACTGGTCAACCACTTAATGAACTCGCCCCTAAAGCGATGGCTGGCACATCTTCTCTGAGCCGAGACCTGTAATGCTGGCTGACGCTGATGGTGCCCTGGGCCTTGCATGGCCCACAGGCCAGACTTCCCCTAGCCCCGCTGTGGAACCCAGCTGCTGACCGGCAGGAAAGACTCAAGCTTGTCCATCTCCAACAAAGCTTGTCAGAAATAGCACCAAAGAGACCCTGAAGGCATCTGCTTTACATGGAATGTTAATGGTACTTAAAAATGTAATTAATCCCATTGTTTTTCAGCTCTTCACATTTTTTATTACTTTTTCCCCCTCTGCCTATATATTATTTGAAAGTGGCGGACTCACCAATCAGAAAACAAGACTAGTCTCCATTTAGAGTCACCATCTGTTAACATGTACTGTGTTTGCTCTCCACCCCACCCCCACCCCCATCCATCCCTGCATCCTCTGTGGTCCCACCCCTTCAGCCTGGAGCTGATAACAAAGACAGTTTCCTCTATAACTCAGAAATGTCAACACCAATGAAACTTGATTAGACATCAGGCACTCCATATTCACATTTCACAGATTATTCGAGAAATTTCTAAATAGCTTTTGGAGTTTCAGTAGTTGGGGCTGCCAATACTTAAGGATCATATGTCCATTCATTCATGCTTTGTTAATCTCGTTCAATATTGATCACATATCCAATCCTTTTGTCTTTCTCTCGTGATATGTTTTTGAAGAGTTCGGAATTTTTTTTTGCAGAACATCCCCCAATTTGGAATTATCTAGTTAATGCTTCATGCCTTCTTTTGCATTTGAGAACTGGCCTACAAATAGTTTTTTTTTTTTTGTGGGAATTATCTAGTTAATGCTTCATGCCTTCTTTTGCATTTGAGAACTGGCCTACAAATTGTTTGTTTGTTTGTTTTTGTGGGCATCACTGCCTCTGGTGGTTGTGGGCGCTACCAAGCCGCCGCTGGATTTGAACCGCCAAGCCCGCGGGCTGCAGTTCCGCACTCAACCTCTTACGCCACCGGGGCTCAGCCCTACAAATAGATTTGTTAAAAACATAGAATTGTTTTCCTTTATATACACAGGCACTTAAATCTTTTTATTTATTTATTTTTTAGGCAGAGGAATATTTTCAGTGGAGCAAACTACCCTGTGGGAATACTTCCAAAAACAGAATTCCACTCCACACCATCAGCATTAAGCCCTCCACTATGTGGTTTGGAGAACGAACCAAGAAAACAAGTGTAATCGTGAGGTGAGACAGTATTGTGTTCTAGGCTTAGTCTAAAGGAGGGAATATATAATAAAATTAAAAAAAAATTTTAGCTTGATAGGTATTGATAATAAGCCTTGATATTAAAATGTGTATGTTGTGGTTTGGGTGCAGGTATGGGTTTCCTTCAGAAGCCTCTATGAGAGGTCGATTCGTCAGGAACATTGCTGCCCACCTTCCCTGTGCGCGAGCATTCTCGTTCTTTGTTCTGATGGGTCCATTCCCTCGTTCCTGCCCCCGTACACACTTCCCCTTTAAAGACACTGCACTCTGGTTTAGGAGAAGGCAAACACAGCCATTCAGACTTCCAGCTCGCACCTGTGCCACCAGGCCTCCCTGTACAGCCAGGTGCAGAGAGTTGACCGTGCCTGGAGGAGGAAACCGCAGAAATTCAAACAGATTAAGAGAGGAGAAATAGTATTACTTGGCTCTAAATATGGCTGGGGTAATGTCACTGCTGAGTGCCAATGAGCTCTGTCGTTTGACTTGATTGTGAAAAGGAGCCAGCTGGCCGGTGGATGACTCATTGATTGGGAGAAAGATGACGCTTGCTACTCCCATGATGAAGATTTACTACCTGGGAAATCAAGTTTCTACTGGGTCCTAGAAGGTCGCTGTTCATCAGCACCCATGAGTTTGAGTTTGGAGTTTTGACATAGGCGGAATTACATCAGATTGGATTTCAGCTCCAAAAAAGGAGAGACTAAGTTAACAATCAGGATAGGGCAATTATCAAAACAAAAAAAATCTCTGCCTGGTGTTGAAGTTTCAAAATCAACAGGCGCCGCCCCCCCACCCCCACCCCCATTTTAGAATGTTGCTGCAGTAGGAAATGCTCAGAGAACCATCCTTGCAGTCCTTCCCAGTTTGTGTTTTCTTATAGGTTTGGGGTCCGTGGGTGGGGAGATGACTAAAGAAAGAAAACTAAATTTGCCCCTCTGGAATTACAACATAAGATAGATACTATTTAGGGGGTTAATTATCAAAGACAAAAAGTCATCCAATGATTCAAGAATACTGTCTCTTTAATGACGATTTAGGCAGGAATATTTTATATGAAGTTATGTAATAGAGTATTTGCATTAAATCATGTTTACAAAAGATGGCTAATCATTAGAACAGCCTTGGGCAAAATTTAATGCATTTTTATTAATATAAATGCTTCTGTAGCATCTAATAGCTTTTTTCATTTTTTTTTTATTTTGCAGTTTATTTTCTTTAATCGTTTTAATGGGGCCTCATACAACTCTTATCACAATCTGTACATACACCCATTGTATGCAAAGCACATTTGTACATTTGTTGCCTGCCTTCTCAGAATTTTTTTTTTTTTTTTTTGGCATCACTGCTCTCCGGTGGTGGGAGTAGGAGGCCCAGCTCAGAACTTTTTCTAGCAGTATTATTTCAAAAAAAAGAGAAGATACTATTTAGAATGACCTTATGATAAGTTTCTTCCGGCCTCTATTCTTGACTTCCGAGGAGAAATTCATGGTGAAGCCTGGTCTGTAATCCAAGTGGGTTACAGGAGAATTTCAGGTTTTACAGCCTCAGAAGAGTACAGGCTACTCCCTGGAAGTGTGCCACACCGTCCCTGAGCTGCGGCCCACAACTGAACGGAACCACACGCGAGGTGACCTGAGGCCGGAGAGAAAGGGACACTGGCCAAGTGCAGAAGCAGGGGGAGGGAGGCGGGGAGGCAGAGATTGGCTGGATTAAGTCCACCTGTGTGGAGTAACGCCCACCTGACTTGGGGGTTGGGGAGCGTGCCGGCTGAATTGAGCATGTCCAGTTGAAGACGTCATGGGTCGCTAATGCTTGCCTGGTTTTTCTTCCCTATCTCCTGTCGGGGCCTGTGCAGGCCTGGGAGGGACAGCCCCCTCCATCCCTAACCTGGCTACCTAACACTTTCACCATCAAGTTGATCCGGACTCTGGGGTGCTCTGTAGGGCGGAGTGGAATTACTGGGTTTCCAAGGTTACAAATCTGTAAGGGAGTAGCCAGCTTCGTCTTTCTCCCACAGAGCTGCTGGCGAATCTGAACTCCCGACTTTTGGGATAGCACCCCAACGATTTACCTATAGCGCCACCAGTCGTCATTGTTAACATATCTTTGCAATTACAAAACAGTAGTTCATAAGCTTTAATATAACTCAAGCATGGGAACCCTTAAAATATTAAAATGAAACACAAAACCCCGATGGAGTCGATTCTGACCCATAGGGTGTGTGAGACTAAATCTTGAAGGAGCAGGCAGCCTGACTTTTCTATTAAGGAGCAACTGGTGAATTTGAACTCACCTTTTGATTAGCAGCTACCCTTCAATCCGCGGTGTCACGGGCTCCTTCAAAAACACCAAGCTCACCCCCATCGAGCTGATTCTGACTTAAAGTGACTCCTTTAAGACAGGATAGAACATTCCCCGTGGGTTTACAGGACTATAATTCATTATGGGAGTAGATGCTCCTTAGGGGGTGTTTTATTACGTGTTTTATAGCATCATGTTTTCTTACTAAAGGGCTCACAAAGAGGCTGCCTTTCTCCTTGTGTTTCATAATTTAGGAACAGTCGGTAGAGGGCAGTGGTGGGTCAGCGGTAGAATGCTTACCCTCTGGGGTGGGATTCCAGCCAGTGTACCTCGGGGACAGCCAACACCCTATCCGCAGTGGAGGCCCGCCCAGTCCAGCTGGACGGAGAAGGCTGACTTGCGGAGCCACCACAAGTAGTGAGCAAGCCAACACATTTCTCCTCAACATCTCCGGTCGAGCTCCACAAATCGGTGGAGCGAAACATTTTACTGGGAATTGGTGTCTTTTGTTTTTTAGAAGGGGAATATATTTCCGATTTCGGCATTTTCTGTGAGTATGTGTAACTTTCAACAGAGTTACACGCCTGTAAAGAGTTTGCTCCAGGCTGAGCCCTGATGGCGTAGTGGTTCAGTGCGGGACTGTGACCCACTGCCTTGGCGGTTCAAATCCAGCAGCAACTCTCCAGGAGCAAGGCTGGGGCCTCCCACTCTCACCAGAGGGCAATGATATTAAAAAAAAAAAAAAAGAGTTTGCTCCAATCCCAGGGTGAAATTCTTGACTGGGGGCCAGTTTCATATTGAGATAGTCTTATGGGAAGCCTCTCAAGGGAGTGCTTGGTCTAAAGGGGGCTCCCTGGGTGGGGCACAGGGTTATTGCATTGTGCTTAGTGCTCCTTCACGCACTCACCTCACCTCACCTCACTCACTCACCTCAAATTACTCATTCACTCACTCGTTCCAGCATAAAGGTAACCGGGTCTCACTTAGTTCTGATGCCTGACCTTCTCATTGTGTGTTTTCACGTTCTTTCAGGACTGGAGAGAGTTCATACCGAGCTTGTTTTTCTTTTCACTCATCCTACAGCGAGGTAAGGGGTCCCTATGCACTCACAGACTTGCAGCTTTCCTCCTTGGGAGGGGCAAGGCCTCTGACTTCAGGCCACTCAGCACTCAGTGGCTTTTCCCTCAGACATCGCAGGGACCATACCTGGGCAGGTGAGGTGTCTGGTAAAGGGACTCACAGTCATTTCCAGCCTAAATGCTGAGGAACAGTTACGGTTATGGATCCCTTCTCTGTTTTGCATCTTAAATATGTTTAAATACGGTGGCGTAGTGGTTGTGTGCGGGACTGTGACCCACAGGGTTGGCGGTTCAAATCCAGCAGCAGCTCTCCAGGAGCAAGACAGACCCTCCTACTCCCATCGGGGGCAGTGATGCCTACCAGAAAACATCCCCCAAAACAAAAAAATATGTTTCCATGTACTCTCTTCACTTGCTCAAGTATCATTAAAGAATCATAAAGCTCCCTGTGTATTTGGGGTTCATACATGTAGCCTGGTGGCAGTGAGCCAGGGCCAGGTTAACAAACCTTTCGAAACACCAGCTAGTGACATTCTCCAGGTAGAGCCATCATGGGCAAGGGTCTTCATCATATTATCAAAATATCACCAAATAGGCTGTCTGAGAACAGCCTGTGAAGAACTTACTTTGGTGTTGTTTGATGTCTGGAACCTTAAGCTGTTAGCGAAACCTCAGGCGCTCCTGGCTTTTCATCTGTTTCGGCACCAGCAAGCACTCTTGCTGGTATCTTTGGTGAGTCAGGCACAGAGAGGGTGTCCGATTTAGCCAAAGAGTCAGCTGGACTTTGCCTGTCAGCCAGTGCTCACAACAGCTGTTGTCAAGTCGATGCTTATATGGATGTCCTCTATGTCAGAGAAGTGTCAGCTACTAAAGGGTCTAAATGGCAGCCTCTCAAGGGCTGATTTCTTTAGAAGGAGATCACTGGCCCACCAGTCAGCTGGGAGCGATCCAAGGCTCAGGGCAGAATGACTCAAGGCTGGAGATTGAGTCATGAGGGAGGGGGAGAGCGACCCAAAAGACCCTCCTGAGCTTGCTGGCTTTCATTTGCACGGCAAAGGAGAAAGTTCCCAAAAGTTCTAATGCAGAGGCACAAGGACTTCAGGCACAAGATGTTTTCATGACTCATAGTTAACGAACATTCTTGTATGACTAACAAACACTAATTTTCCTATGCAAGCACATTTTGACCTGACAGAGTTCCTTTTGTCTCCAGCAAAGACTCTCCTTCTCACTCAGCATTTGTGCCAAGTTCCTGGAACATGCAATTACACAATTAAGGTTTACTCATTGTCTCTGCTCCTGTGTCGTCCCCTGGGAGGGGGAGGGGTGTATGTGACTCGAACATTTCCCTACATGGGTGGACTTGAACGCCCATCTTTCTGGTGAGAAGGTGAGCACACTGACCATCTTCACCGACGAGATTCCCAATCAGCACTGATCCCGTTCCATGCCTCTTAGTGTGCTTAGCAGCCGAGGTGGGGGAGCGGGAGCCCTCCTGGGATTTTACAAAAGCAGTTCTCAGCATTTCCTCAGGGACAAGTCCAGGAGGACTGGAAACAGGAAGTACAGGGAGGGAGTGGGATGTGTGAGGGGCAGGCAATGGGTGAGTTGAACATACAGCTCCGATCTGCTTTGCCTAAGACATAGTAAAAAGTGTGTCTGGAGGTGCAGAGCAGGCAAGGGCCGCTGGCGAGCTGGAGAGATTACACTCTTGTCTAAGTTGGCACAGAGCATCCCGAGGCAGGGAGAGACAGAGGAGGCATTGGTATGGGTTGGGATGATGTTCTGAGCTCGTCTTTTTAGTATGCCAAGCTTTACCCACACGGGACGCCGCCCCCCCCCCCCCCCCCCCCCCCCCCCCCCCCCCCCCCCCCCCAACACACACACACAATTTGCTCCTAAGCTTCCTCTCCTGGAGGAAGCAAATTTCCGCGCCAATCCAGTCATCTTGAAGATACGGTTGTGTTGCTGATACTTATTTGTAAGAAGGAAAGTCAATGTCAGGGCCATCTTTTTCTGTGAGTACTGTTATTCACAAAAAGAGTTCACTAAATTCCAACTGGCTCGAAAGGGGATTTTTTAAATGTCAAGGTGTGACTTTCTTGAGCAAGAAATGAATGGTAGGAAAAACAAATACTAGTTTCCTTTTTTTTTTTTTCCCCCCCAAATCTCAGAAATGTTCAGTCCCTTTTGACAGTGCTTCTTGGTCCTCTCCAGGGAGCAGAGTCCCCTGGGTCATGTTTCCATCTACTAAGTGTCAGGCATCCTTGTCAATCGTGTTGAAAGGATCTTTGGGGATGGAGTCTTTTCTTTTCTCCTTTTTTGGGGGGACATCACTGCCTTCTGGTGGGAGTAGGGGGCCTAGCCTTGCTCCTGAGAGCCGCTGCTGGATTGAACCGCCAAGCCAGTGGGCCATAGCCCCACACTCAAGCACTATGCCACCGGCACTCAGCCGTAAGGGTGGAGTCTTTTCATATAGTTCTCCAGGTGACTCTCTGGGGGTTAGCATTGGGACCCCTCTTTCTAAGCTTTGAAGATTTAGAGATTGCTCCCACAGCTACATTTTTCACCGTACAGATCACTGATTCTGTTTTCTTTTCTCTCTTCTAGATTAAAGACTTCTTGAGTCACATCTCCCCTGTGAACGCCTATCCAAATGTCATTCCAATAGGCACGACTGTGGATAAAGTTGTAGAGATGTGAGTAGGTGAAGCCGGTTGCACTCTGTGTACCCCAGTCACTTTGCCTTCCAGCTGAGAGACAAGGGCTCCTCTCCCCCTGCCTGAGAGGCAGATCTAGGACCCGGTCTGGATGTTTTCCACTTTTCATTCATTTCTGGTGCTCCTGGCCTTTCGGTGTGGCAGGATGTACAGGGCCTGTAGTTCTTTTGTCCTGGGTTGACCCTTCAGTCCCCCGTTTGCCGACAGTGTGTTTGCTGACAGAGTGTGTCATGAAGCCACTGACCAGCATATTTACTTACTCATTTTTTAAACAGCAAGACAGCACTACTCATAACTACTTGCTGGGCTTTTTTTTGTTTTGTTTTTTGTTTTTTGGGGGGCATCACTGCCTCTGGTGGTCGTGGGCGCTACCCAGTGCTGCACCTGAGCGCCGCCGCTGGATTTGAACCACCAAGCCCGCAGGCTGTAGTCCCGCACTCAACCACTTAGGCCACCGGGGCTCAGCCCACTTGCTGGGTTTTTTGTTCTTTCCAAGAGCTAGACTTAATACAGGGAAAGTGCCCAGCACAACGCCTACTAGCTGGTCAGTGAAAATGACTTACTGAATGAGTAAACAAACCTCAAAGGAAAGATGATAGGTCCTTTTCCTGTTATCATTTCTTCTCTTCCCAATTTCCTGTATTCAGTCACACAATATTTCTGCGGCAGTGGTTACCAGGTTAGGAACTGTACGCGAAGTCCAAGGTGACTGAGAAATACTTCCCAACCTCTCAGTCTTGTGGATGTAAACCATGGTTTACGACGCACGAGCTGGCTGCAGCCCCTGGAAGGAGGGCCGGGTGTCCGGGCCCCCGCCCCAGAGGCCGGGAGCTCAACGCCGTGCCAGGTTTGTACATGGTCCTGGGGAATATGCAGGTCTGGAACTCGGGAGAGAGTCTGGATAGGAGACACGTGAGGAGTTGTCATACAGGTGGCGGCAGAATCACTCCAGAGAAGCCGGACCATGAGAGCGCATCCACTGAGAGCAAGAGCAAGGAGTTGGAGTTAGAAGCCGCAGAGGAGCGGGGGATGGCACCCTTTGATCCACGTCTATCCGGGGCGCCTGGACACCCTTGCTGATGTTTGGGGAGCATCGGTAGGCCAGATTCTTACATTGTCACACCCCAAAGCCATCGTTGGGTGTCTGCTGGTGATGAAGCATGCTTGGTGAATTTAAAATCATCCGATTCTGGCTCCTGGCGATGCTGCAGTGCAGAGTGTGACGCGCCCGAGTTTGTGAGACTCACTGTGTGAAGCAGTGGAAAGGTCAGATTTGACGTGCAGCACAAAGGACCCAGAGAAGTGGGCAGAACCACTGGCTTCCGTCTCACCATCTTGGTATTGGACTGACCACCTAGGCTGGCTATGGATGAAGAGAAAGCAAGACAAAACACAGGTGGGAACCTCCTGGGATTCAAGTGCCTTGATGAATAAACGCAACAGAAAAAGACGGAGACAGAGTGGGCCAGGCAATAGAACCATAAAAATAACAAGGGTATGGAGATAATGCTGTGTTGGAAGTGAAACCCATGGCCCGTCAATATGGACCCCAGTGACCCTGTGGGACAGAGTTTGTGAGAACCCCACCACTGCCCCACCTTCCGCTTCCCAAAACTGTCAATCTTTACGGAAACTGAAAGCCCATCTCTTGCAGCAACGCTCGCCATACTCTAGGGGTGTTGGTAGGCTCAGCAGCTGGACTCCCCAACGATTGCAGCACTAGGACTCCTGTGCTGGAGACAAGGCGAAGGAAGAGAGAGAGATCCTCAGGGACGTTCCTGAGAAGCCCAGGACCAGGCACTGCAGTGTCCTCCTTAGCAGTAAGATGACGTGTGCGCGCCCAGGGAGAGAGCACTATCAGTGGACTGTGAGTTAGAAGCTGGAGCCCACTTGTGCGAGGCACGAGTGGAGAGTCAAGGGCAGCGTATTCTTTTAAGAATGGCAAAGCGACAGAGCAGAGTCTCCGGAGGCAAGAAGCTTGAAGGCACGATGCACAGCAGCTGAGATTCAGCCCTCCGCTTTGGAGCTCAACCTGCATTGTGCTATTCCAGTTTGCGTGCTCATTAAAATGCCCATGTCCTCCTTTTCCATTTTCAGCAGGCAAGTCTGGTGGGGGAAGGGGAGGGAGGCTGAAAAGACTGCAGACACAAGTGACTGCCGAGGGGCAGTCTCGAGACTGAGAGGGGCGGGCCTGAGGGCACACACACTCACACGGGTGTAAGATGGGTGTGCCGAGCCACAAGGTCCAGCGGGAGGCCTTCATGGTTTTCTCAAGGGAGGATGTTATAAACATGCTGCTCCTGAGTGGACTCCGACCTATTGAAGCCCCAGAGGACACAAAGGGACGGTCCTGCCAACCACCGTTACAAAAGCAGATTGTACAAAAGAGAGTTCTTCCACAGAGCAGCTTGCGCGTTTGAACCGCTGACCTTTTGGTTAGCAACCCCCTGGGTATGTGATATGACCCTAAAAGGCTTTGGAGCCAAGTGCCCAGAGGGTGCAGATGACTCAGGGATCGAGCCCATAGCTAACGCGTGGACGGTTCAGACCCTTCCCCACAGCTCCCGGGGGCTGTGTGTCTGAAAGGTCTCAGCCAGGAAAGCCCTAGGGAGCAGTTTCACGCCACACACGGGAGTCACTGTGCCTCTGAATCTACCAAGGCACCTGGCATTTTCAAGTTAAAGGCTTCTGCGAGTCTCGTTTTCGTGCCCTTATGCACCTTGGCTTCAATGGGTCTTACTGGCCGCCTGCAGAGCTCTAGGAAGAGAACATTGTGAGAGTCTTGCAAGACAGAAGTCACCAGCAAAGGGGAAACTGAGAGGTCTCTATGCATCCTGAATGCTGGGAGGCCTCACATGGTTTTTTAAAAAGAGGGGCATGATTTTCTCCATAGTAAGAGTCTGGATCGCAGTTCTGCTCCAATTACTGAAGCTACTTCCCACGCGAATGTTCACCAGTTTATAATACTTTCTTAAATTAAAAAAAATTTTTTTTAATGTTTAAAAAAAAAATTAAAAGTAATTCTTTTAAATTCTTAAAAGTAATTGTATGATTTCTCTAGTGGCTAACCTTTTGTCCTCTTCATACCCAGTACTCCCACTTCCACACCTATCCCAAAAGGAAAAATGAGCTGTTCTGCTTTCTTGCAGCTTAAAGCCTTTATGCCGATCTTCCCAAAGCACCGAGCTAAAGTATAAACCACTTGGAAGATTGAAGAGGGCCAGAACATCCTACCCAGACTCAGGTAAGTGCAGCAGTGCTGGGTTCAGAGCTTTGGCCTCCCCCTCAAAGATGCTTTTTCATGGTCTGGTGAGAGCTGTCTTGGACAGAGGTGGGTCTGAGCCCCATTGTAGCCAGAAAACCTGGTGTGGCTTCTGGAAGTGGTTGTCTTCAGTCTCTAACCTCAGGAGTCAAGGTTAATTTTCTTCATAGGGTTAACACAAGTGACAAAGGGAATCGTGCCTGTATTGCACGGTGTTCTGAGCCTTATGGAACAGGGGCCTTGTGACTTGTACTGGTTGTAAAGAGAAGCTGCTATTTTTTGACATGTCTTTCAAGACAATAACAGATGCTATAGTGGAAACAACTCATCATCAGTTCTAATCAGATAGGCCAGAACTGCTTTGACAAATGGAACTTTTTTCTATTTTCCTCTATTATTATTTTATACTGATTTTCATAGGATTTTTCTGTCTTGGTGGGTCTTGCATTGTACAGTCTGACAACTCCTGCCTTTTCATGGGGGTGCGGGGGAGTATAGACCATTTATGTTCAATGTGATCGTTGAGATGATTAAGTTTATATATGTCATCTTGCTATTTGTTCTCCTCTCATTTTCCCTTTCTGTCTTCTTTTGGATTGAATATTGCTTAGGATTCTATTTAATCTTTTACTGATTTACTACCTGTATGGTAGCAGATTTATTTTACTGGTTTATACTGTACATCTTTACCTTAAAATACAGGTTAAGATCAATGATATACTGCTTCAACTTTAAGCACCTTAATAGTAAGCTTCCTTTTCTTCTCATCCTCCTCTTTGTACTATAATGGTAATACATTTTTCTGCTATAAACTGTCTAGTAGCAGACCTTTTGTTTCCTGTCTTCACCAGTTACTGTTTATACTTTTCATATGTGATTGCATGCGTTTAGGTTTTACCTTTTTTTGTGTGCAATTCCCTGATGGCTGGACAGTAGTCACGCAGCCATAACCACGGTGTACTTTCAGAACCTTTCCATCGTTTTGAAAAGAACTCCGTGACCATTTGAAGTTACTCTTCGTTATTACCTGCAGTTCTTACACTGGAATTCCGACTCACCTCCATGGAAGGGATTCTAACATAGAACAGAGGACAGCTGCCCCGGTGGGTTTGTGAGGCTGTACATCTTCCTGGAAGCACAAAGTCTTTTCTTTCCTCCCTGGAGCATCTGTCCCTTCAAACTACCGACCTTCACCACCCAATGAGTACCCACCACACCATGAAGGCTGCTGCACTCATCTCTCCAGATTTTCCTTTTCCATACATTTCTCTGTTTTATACTATTATCCTATACTAGACATTAATATAAGTATTATGCATTGGGCGTCTTCCAAAAGCACTGAAGCTTTCCTGCAAGTTTAGAGGGAATGTTGCCATACATGAAACAACAGGTTTCAGATGGACCAAGTATCATTAAGGAAGCTTGGAAGACCTCAAAAAACAGCCAAGAGGGAAAATTGTCAGCCTCAGTGACTGACGGAACTGTGGCCGACACCCTGAAGCTGGTGGAAGAAGACTGCAGAATCAGCACACTGAAGTGGAGCGACTGCAGTTGGGATTTCACCTGTTTGTGATTTCCCATTTTAAGTAAACATCCTGGCCTCAAGCTCTTTTTGTAGGCAAGACTAAAACTGATGAAGCAATTTTGTGGAACAAAGTGTAGCCAGAGATTAGTTTTGTATTTATCAATATGATTCAGAGTAAGGTTCAGTTATGACAGTGACTTCCAAGGGGATCTGTTGGTCTACTGAAATTCAGAGCAGAAAGGTCCGCTGATAGGGAAAGCAGTTGCCTGAAGCAAAGCCTCGTAGATGTTGAGCAGACAGGACACAAGGTGAATGGCAACTAACCCCACTGCCTCTGAGTTGTTTCCAACCCATAGTCTTTCCATGGGGTTTTGGAGCAGATCCAGCAGTGTCACCAAGGCTCCGGTGGATGGAAACTGGCATGGCACCGAGTGAAATCGATACCATTTCATAAAATTGTTGTAAGTTAACAACTATATTTTCTTCTTTGTTTTGGTCAATCTGGTGTAACCTCACTTTCAGAAAGTTCTTTCTCACCAGCCACATGAAAAAAGTATGGTAGCTTAGACGCACGTGCCACGTATCATGATGACTTACGACATAGCCAGTTGCATCTTCTGGTGGTTGCCGCCCCTTGCCTCTGGGTCATGCTCTTTGCTCCTGCCGGGTTATCAGTGTAGTCCATTGCACTGTGTAGTTGCAGCATTCATGGACAGAAAGTGAGGGCAGGTGTTTTTAAGTATTTTTTCATGACCACAACACAGGTGAAGGTCTCTTAAGGGGCCATCAGCAAACACTGGATGGTGAACAAGTAAAATTATAAATACTCTCTTCAGACTATCTCAGACCTGAAGAACAAAATTGCATGTGCTTTAAATCATTTGCTTTAACTTAGGAAACTTCAAATATAAATGTTTATGTTAGCATCCAAGTGTGAACGTACATATTTATGAACTGTATTTTCAATCTTACAAGTTATTTGCTACACAGAGCCAAATTTAAAGTGATATAAATTTATATCCAGATAAAATAAGATGCCACAATTGAGCATAAAAACAAAAGCTTGCAGATGAAAAGAAAGGATCTGGAAAGCCTTCAAGATGTTACCATTGAACGCTTAATTTTTTTTTTTTTTTGGCATCACTGCTCTGTGGCGGTGGGAGTAGGAGGCCCAGCCCCACTGCTGGAATCGAACCTCCATCCCAGTGGGCCGCAGTCCCGCGCACAACCACTACGCCACCGGGGCTCAGCCCTGAACGCTTAATTTTAATGGATGCAAATCTTTGTACTAGTATGGAAATTTTGCTGGCTTGTGTTTCTTCTAGATTTCTTATTAAAGAACATGTTAATCACTTTTATCACTTTCCCTATACTTGTCTGGGTACGATTCGTAGGTTATTCCTCCAGGTGGAAGTGTAGGTACCCTGGTGACACAGCAATGAAGTGCCAGGCTGCTTAGGTTGGTGGTTCAAACCCTCCCGCCGCCCGGCTCCTTGGGATACAGACGTGGAACTTTGCTTCTGTAATGATTACAGTCTTGGAAAGCTGTGTGTAAATCCTGTTCTGTCCTATATGGTCATTCACTGCCATTGATTTTTTTTTTTTTTGGTATTCCATATATATTACTATCTTTAGTTGTTCTTTTTTCCTGAGTGCCTTAAAAACTTGGTTGATCTTTACAAGTGTCTTAGTCATTTCATTCTTTAGTTCATGGAAATGTACTTATGAATTCAGACCAATGTCATATTTGCAGTACTAAGTCAACTGACTTAGGATTGGTTGGATTTTTTCCCTTTGTACTTTCTGGTCTCTCAATTGAGGGGTAGATGCAGATGTCTCTCTTGGGACTAGTGACAAACATTTCAAGAAAGCTCTTTGGTCTGTGATGTTTTACTATAAGTTAATAGTTTACTAAACTTTCAGTTACCTCACAGATTCCTTTTTTTTCCCCTTTAAGGCATCACTGCCCTCTGGTAGGAGTGGGAGGCCCAGCCTTGCTGCTGCTGGATTTGAACCGCCAAGCCAGTTGGCCGCAGTCCCGCACTCAACCACTACGCTATCGGGGCTCAGCCTCAGATTACTTTAATAGAATTAGTTTTTAGTGATGCCCCCCAAAAAACAAACAAAAATTAGTTTTTGTCCCTCTTATAAAACCAATGTGTATTCACTACACGAGAAACTATTTTTGAAACTAAAGCTATGTGGAAATTACAACTCTGATTTTACTACATTTGCTTTAAAAAAACTATCAGTATCAAAAATACAGGTCATGCTAGCAGTGAGTAGAAGCTCACTATCCATCTGCTACCTTAATACTAAACCAGTAAATATACGCACATAGATCTATTTTTCCATCCTCATATATTAACTTACACATGCATATGCCTTTAAACTTCTATAAATACCCTTTGCCTTCCAGTTCTTTCCTCATATTTCCTTTTACTTTCTTTTTGTCCCATGATCAAGCCCTTCAGGCCTCCTCACCACTGATTTCCGATCACATGTTCCCTTGTTCACTGGGTTTGTTAATATCATCTCCTTTTCTGCACCTCCCTCCCTCGTTCCCTCAGTACCATTGGTCTGTTTTCTCCTCCTGGTTGTTTATCCACCCTATCTTATCTAGATAGACCTGTGGCAATAATAACTGGCACAATTACAAGACAGCACAAAACAAAGCAACAATAAACCAATGATAAAAAAGAAAAGCCTGTAAATAGCTAGCTCAAGGAGTTCTTTGGCCTTTAGGAGTGTTTTCCAGTCTGATGGGGTGCCATAACCCTGGTCCTAATTTTTTGTATTCCCTCAGGACTTCCTTGCTCTGTAAAAAGTCATTTGATTAGGGTTTCTTACAGTTCTTAGAACAATCCATGTGTCAGTTGTATTTGTTATTAAGTGTATGTGCACATATGTTGCCATCATTATTTGAGACATTTACTTTCTCTGTTCCCACCCGCCTCCAACTCCCACCCTTGTGACTCCTTGACAATTACGAATTATTACTTTCATCTTACACGGACTGCTCTCTCTCTTCACTCTAATTTCTGCTGTTCATCGACACCCCCTAGGGGGTAGGGGGTGTGCATCTATCACTGAGATCGGTTCTCCCTTCCCCTCTCCCTCCCAAATCTTCCCCGTCAGGAACCATCCTGGTTTTGCTACTCCCATTGCTGTTCCTGAGGCTTCTCTCTCCTGGACTTCATGTGTTGAGAGCTTTTATTTGTAGCAGTGTTCTAGTCAGAACTGGAAGGCAGGGCTGGATTCACGATAGTGGAGGGTGAGGAAGCCTCGAAGACCCGTACACTTTGCCACAAGCTAGGTGTTGTGGCCTCTGCATTGTCTTGCACCTTCTCAGGGTCAATTTCCTTATTGGTAAAATGGGAGCCACACGTTATCTTCTATGGTCCACGACTGTAGTGCCTTTTAAAAAACACAGTGGTCAGTTACATCCATCGTATTCAGAAAAACACGGGTCTTTTAAGTAAGGTTATTAGAAGTTAACCTCAGACTTAGTAGAATAAGCTTCCAGAGAACTGCCACTCTTAGCAGTTGTGGAGTCGGCGGATTCACGGTGCCCCCATGTGTTGACGAGTAGAACTGCTCCTCTGCGTTTTCCTAAAGCAGGCCTTTAATGGCTTGACCCCTCCCTCCCTCTTTTTTTCCTCCCCAACCTTAGGAGGATACAAATCCCTTTATTCTTGTTAGGGAGCTATTAGAGGGCAGGGAAGTATTTATTTATCCCCTTTGAGTGCCTTTCTGTTTTAATTGACATTTTATGTATGTAGTACACTTGGTATGAGGTTTATTCAGTATTTGCGTTAAAGTTGCTCTGATTTGTGAGCGTCAAATTGGTGTCTGAGCCTGTGCACAAGAGCCTTGGTGGGTCTGAGATGAGCTGCAGGAAGTTATATTAGAAAGCTAGCTGTCGAGCTGAAGCTAATGCTCAGCCGGGGTGGGACCCCGATTCAAGGCAGAGAGCATATTGGGCAACACAGGACCACGTCTCTGCGTATTAACCTGGCATGAGAGAAGCTGCAGAGTGGCACTTAGTGTGTCGAGTCTCCCAAGATAGGGGACCTTTGGATTTCTCTTTGCGATGCCAAGGGCTAAATGCTGTACCAGTTGGGCTTGTTTTACTGAAAGCACAGGCTGGCCCCCTTTGCATGCTGCTGCCTAGAAACCTGTTTTGTTTTTCTCAGAGGAGGAAGCTGGCGACCTCTTTGATGAGCCTCCACCCTTACCGGTAAGGCACAAGGTTCCAACCCAGCAGACTCTTCAGCCTGAGGTCTTTTCGGTGACTGTGGTGCCACAGAATCAGCCCAGGAAACCAAGACGAACAACGGGCACCTTCAAAGAAGAGAGTGCGCAAACCTCCCCGCTAACCAACTTTATAGACTGCCAAGAATCCAACAGTGAGAGCGAGGAAGAACTGGACAGCCTGGCTCCATTGCAGGGGGCTGTGGACGCTCTAACACCCCACGGACAAAAGTCTGAAGTGGATGTGCCACAGTGGGAAGTATTCTTTAAAAGAAATGATGACATTGCAGATGACAGTTCAGAGAACTTCCCATCTTCTGCAGAAGCCGGGGCATCTCAGTCACCAAGGCTTTGCAGTGACTCGGATGGGGAATCAACCCACATCTCTTCCCAGACTTCTTCTCAGTCTACGCACATATCAGAACAAGGAAGTCAAGGCTGGGACAGCCAATCAGACACACTTTTGTTATCTTCCCAAGAGAGAAACAGCAGCGATTTTACTTCCTTACACAAAGGTGGCTACAGACCAAGAATCAAAGAGAATGTTCAGGCATCCCAGATAGAACAAAATATACTTTCCCAAAAGGATGCTTGCTCTGATTTGAAAGGCAGAGCTCAAGATGCAAATATAGTTCCTGCCGTTGGAGAGCCAACTGCTGTGAGTAGTGAGAAACATGGCACAAAGGCCGACTCTCAGAGCTCCTCCGACTTTGAAGTCCCCCTGACTCCAGAGGCTGAGCGACCTCACCCAGAGCACTTACAGTGTTTATATGAGAAGCTGGCCACAGGTGAGAGTATTCTAGTTGGACATAACAAGAAAGCGCCGTCTTAGGTATTTAGGAATTAGTCACTTCCTTCTAGAGTAAGGTGACCAGGCAATCCCGGTTTTTAACAATTTGTCCCGTGGCATTTTAATTTTTATTGATTTAATAAATAAATATATTACAATACTTTTTTTGCATTCTATGAAAATTTTTGTTGCTCCATACAGACCAAATTTTTAATCAAGGGCACCCCGCCCTCCCTTGGTCAATGGTGTCCCACTTTACCAATGTTAAATAAAATGTGTTCACTTTATTCCAGAGGTGCCACCAAAAAAACCTAGCCAGAGATGAGTCAAAATCACACCAGATAAATTAAGCTGGAACACTGAACAGTGCCAAGCTAACTAAGGGAAAGCAGGAAAGGGAAGCACAGAGGGACAAAAAGTGGGATGAAAACAAAATCATAGAACCAAACCCCAACGTCTCCATCAACAACTGCATTCAATGAAGATGGTCTAAGTGGATGAATGAACCCGCATTGTCAGAATGAGATTCAAAATTCAACCAACTATGCGCCTTTAAGAGATTTCCAGTGATACAAGTAGTTTGAAAGAAAAGAATGGAAATATGCATCATGCAGACATGCATTAAAAGCAGCCAAGTCAGTAACAACTGATAGCAACCCTATGTGAGTCTTCCTTAGGGGAGCAGATAGCCTATCTCTCTCCCAGCAGCTGGGGGCTTTGAACCGCTAATGACAGGGCCAGCGGCCCAATGCTTCCAATGGAGCCACCAGCATTTCTTCTTCTGCCAAAGTAGCTTTATTATCCAATCACCTAATGATAAAGGTCAGTTCACCAAGAAAGCTATAGTGTTAAGAGTATGTGTATCTAACGACTATCAGAAGTGGCCAGTTTTGATACTCACAGCAAGGGTTCAATAGGCAGTTGTGCGGCCTAATTATTATTATTATTTTTTTTTAGGCATCACTGCCCTCAGGTGGTGGGAGTAGGAGGCCCAGCCTTTGCTCCTGGGAGCCGGAATTGAACCTCCATCCCAGTGGGCCGCAGTCCTGTGCACAACCACTACGCCACCGGGGCTCAGCCCCCCCTAATTATTATAATAAAGATATAGAGAGCATGAGAGAGAGAGGAACAATAAGAGCTATACACATATCACATCAGGATGACATGCTCACCTCCACCCTGCTTGGTGGTTCCCGTTAAGAGAGTGGGGGAAGGGATTACATGATGAGGGAAAGCATCCAGCACTGAGAGGCTGGAGGGAGCCTCTATCCTATGTCCCATCCTTACATACCCCCTGGAGCCATGCCAGGCCCCCAATTGCAGGCAAGGACACACGTCACAGGAAGGGGTTGTGCCATATGCACGCATTATAGGAAAGGGAGCTATTGGAGTCCCATGTGACAAGTACAGACCCCAGCCTCCTGGATGTGGCTAAACAGGTCAGGCTAGAGATCATTAACATCAGCATGTGAATCCGCCCACAGGCTTCAAAGGAAGCGAACCAACATCCAAACAGCAGGGGAGTCAGCTCTGTAGTGAGACAACACTAAAGCCTCAGATAACAGGGAGAAGAGCTAACTGAACATCCACACCAAATGCTGGTAAACAGTGTGCTTAGTATTTTGGAGTATGTAAAAGAGAAGTTCTGTCTTTGTGCCACGTAGCAACTGCTTCAAAATATATGAAGCACAGATAAGCAAGTGAAAGGCATATGTACAATTCATAGTTGGAGACTTCATTGTTTCTCAGAAACAGTAAAAAAACCCACTATAATTGGCACGACCTGACCTTTATAGAACACTCTACCCAGACAAGGGGCAGCTGCCAGAAATGGTGACAGGCTGGGCTGCTTACTGAAAGGCTCCGGCTCCGTGGGAGAAAGACCTAGGGATCTGTTCTGGTAAAGGCCCCAGTAAGGAGGCCCCGTGAGGCCCTGCTCTCTTCCATGGACTTGCTAGGGGTTTGGACTGATTGGAAGACATCTAACAGAAATCACCACCACTCAGGAACCGCCGAAGACATGGTTTTCACGTGCACATGGAACATTCGCCAAGAGTGTTGACTACATCAATGAGTATGAAGAAGTTTATCTCCCAACATGTTACATTTCTTAAGCCCAGTGAATAGTGGTAGAATTGAATTCGTCAAACTCAAGAATTAAATTGCTAAAGTGTGTGTGGAATCACTCAACTTTCTTAGAGTCTATCAATAGTGGGCTTGTGCTTTTGTATTATTTTGTATGAGATCTAATACTTTGATTAGTAAATATTCATGAACATTTTGACATGTTGATATGTCATAGATTAAGAAAATAAAAGGATAATTTATACATCAGTCACTAAAGCATAATTTATACATCAGTTAAACTAACAATATCATCGCATGTAAGTATTGGACCCACAAAACCAAAAACTTATGCTAGTACGTCAATTTCCAACTCACCAGTGAACCTACAGGACCGAGTAGAACTGCCCTAGAGTTTCCAAGATAATTCTTTACAGGAGTCAAAAGCTCATCTTTCTCCCTCCGAGACGCTACTGGTTTCAAGCTACTGACCTTAAGGTAAAGTGACCAAATTTTAAGCGGGACACCATTGACCGGGGGTGGGTGGGTGGGTAGGGTTCTTACATAGGGTTCTTAAATTGGATTAAAATTTTGGTCTGTATGGAGCAACAAAAATTTTCATAGAATGCAAAATAGTAATATATTTATTTTAATTTTAAAATGCCGTGGGACATCACTAAATTGTTAAAAAGCGGCACGTCTGGTCACTTTACCTTAAGGTTATCAGCTCCAAATGCCAACAGGGCTCCACGGATTCAGGTCTAGGTTTTTAAGAGTTAAATTCCATGAGGCAGAGTCAACTGGGTGTCCAGAGGAACCAGTGCCGTGGAGACCCAGGAAGTGGGCCCTAACATCTCCAAATGGGAGAGTTCCATTCACAGCTGCTGGTAGTAGGGCAGATGAGGCTTTGTCCATTTATTATCTACAAACAGTGACACATAGCCCTCACACTTTAAGAAACTGACATGAGGAATGAGGGGAAGCAACTGACATATTTAAGCTGGATTAAGGCCTAGGGTAAGGTGGAGAAGCCTGATTTTTCCATTTCTAATTAGTCTTGGAAGAACACCCAATTTAGGAGTTGTCTGCCCTAAATGATAGCGTTTAGTAATGTGAACAACAAAGACTGGCATGAAAATAATGTATCACGGGGCAAAGGAAGAAGAAAGGAGGAGGATTTCCCCCTCCCTCATCACCCTAACCTCATCAGTAAAACAATCATCTCTCCCAGTGCTAAGATGTGGGACGGTGGGGCATGGGCTGTCGTTACAGCCACTCTATTTTCTCTGCCTCCTGAGTGACCACACAAACTCAAAAGGACGGAACATCACTGTAGGAAGTGGAAGTAATTGGTTTGATGCCTAACCACAACTCAACCTATTAATGAAACCCAGAGACTTTTTATTGTTTATTTACTGCTTCATAAATTATAGTTGGTTATCAAAATAATTTCATCAAATATAGTCATTGGTATATATAACACTTCAGAATATTTTATAATTAGTATTTTGTAGTCACGCTATCCATCTATTACATACTACCTCAATGTCATTGTTTTATGAGCCTGTCATCTGGTACATAAAAATATTTGCTGGCTGGTTCCGTGAAAGGGATATGAGCACCAAAATACATCCCCTGCGATTTTCGTCATCACAGCTAATGTATGTGGTGTCCACTCTCTTTGACATACTAAGGAGTCCTAACAATCCTTGGAGGTAGTTACATTTATTGTACCCATTTCAAAGATTAGCTTAGGGTACACAGCCAGTTGGGGGAGAAGCAAGGATTCTGACAGTCAATTTAGCTCTAGAGTTTGCTCTTAACCACTAATGTGATAAAAACAAACAACTGCTATCAAGTGACACTGACTCAGGGTGATGTTGGTAGGCAGGGTCTAACTGCCCCTGTGAGTTTCGGAGGCTTTTAACTGTTTACAGGCATAGAAAGGCCTGTCTTTCTCCTGAGGAGCAGCTGGTGGTTTCAGACCTATGACTTCGAAGTCACAGCCCAATTTGTAACCACTATGCCACCAGGGCTTCTAATACTATCATACCATAAAATGGGCAGGATTGTAGAGACTTCCATTTCGGGCTTCCAAACTTTAAATGGGAAGGGGAGAAACTCTGTGGTGGGACACATTTGTCTTAAAGAGTCCGAGGACTTAAATGCTGTTTAAACTAATTGCAGATTCAATGTTTGTAAAAATCGTCACACCCTGCTAACTGTTGAGAAGTCCCTTAGCAAACCTCCAATGACAGTAAGGTGATTGGAGGAGCACATGGAATATGCTGAAAGAATCCAACCCAGATCTCCCTTGTAGGACTTCCGCTGGTGAACCACCGCTGCCTTCAGGATTGCTCACTGCCGACTAGCTGGGTGACACCGGAACACTGGGTGACATAGGAGCATTATTTCGCCTGGCTGAGTCTGTTTTGTAATTGACTCCATGGCAGTGGGTTATGTCTCTGTTTTCTCAGTTGAAATTTGGGGATGATAGCGACAACCTATTAAAGATCTAAAATGTGTTCAATAAATGTTGGCTGACTTCTAGAGTCCCTTTGAAATTACAAGGCAGCACTTTAGTGAAAATATATTTAAGTATCTAGTGACTGATGATACTTTTAAAATTTCAGATATATCCATTACATTATCCTAATAAAATATAAAATTCTCTACCTTCAATACTCAAATACATGAACAATGACAACAGGAAGCTTTCTTAAAAAGAAAGTAACACTGAAACAGTAACATTGAAAGGATATGCATACAAGCCTTTGGTTCATCCCAACAGTGGGTAGTCAATACTTTTACATCAGTATTTTCCCACTTTCTAGTACCCTTACTAGAAATAGTACCAAAAGAGTTAGAAATGGTGAGCTAACACATGGAAAATAGAACAAACGCCAAACGAAATTTATTTGCTAAAGAGAAATGCTTCAGCTTTAAGAAAAAACAAAAAGCACAGTCGATCTTGTGCATCCATGGGGGAAAACCCTGAGATGACCAGTTGCTTATCACAACCCCTTTACGAAGACACCGAAAACACTGGTATTGACATACTTTGTACAATGAATTCGTTTCATGGTTTAAATTTATCTGGATTTTACACCCTTCAACATTTGCTCTATATTTGAAAGCACAAATTATGCCATGCTAAATCTTGGCATAAAAGTGACTGCTCCTAACAGCTCTGTGTACATAGTTTCTATTATTTTACTGCTTCGCTTCAATCAGCTCTTTAATAATACTGGGACAACAACCATACTTGAAATCTCAAAAGACTCATTAGATCTCTATTAATAAGGACAAAACAAGATAACTGAAAATAGTCTTTTTCCCTTTGTCTTCCAGTTTTATACTTTTGAAACAAGAAGTAGTAAGATCAAACAAGACAGTAAGCCCTTTCTAAAGATGTTAGATTACATTCTTCAAACTGTGAAAGTCATAATTTAAAGGGAGCTTGCCTACCGTGAGCCACCCATAAACTTGTGACTCTTTCCGAGTGCTGATAGTACATCATTAATTTGTCATAAAGAAAATATGAGAAATGACTTTTTAAAAATCTGTTTTGCCTTCAGACATTCTGCAAATGCTGGCTGGCAGATAGATATACAGAGGTTCCAAACATGTTTATTCTATAAGAGGAAAGTCATGTGATAATAATATAACAAATAATCTCTAACTTTTTCCCAAGAAGTTAGATTAGGAATTACGAAGATATCTGAAGTGCTACATTGTTTGTCAGTTCAGTGTTAGCCAGGCTTGCATTTTAGGCAATTAAACCATCAGGATGAGCTCAGGTAAAACATTTAGGAATACCACAACCTACATTTATCTGCTGCAATTATCTGCTTATCGGACACCATGATTTTAAATCCCAGAATCAGAAGGAGTCAAAATCACTTTTTTTAACTGATGGAGGCTTTACAATGCAAACCGCCCCTCTCCCCCCACAGAAATCTAATCCCATTTAAATCTGTGTTGTTCAATTAAAGATCGCATAATTCGGGTACACAAAAAGCTACTTTGGGTCAATCCAAGTTTAGCTCAGTTACATTTTAAAAATTCCATGTATAAAACAAATTTATCAGTTCAAAATAGAATTATTTTTAAAGAAGCACCTATAGGAAAAAAAAAATACCCGAGTTGTAATGGTAGTGCATCGTCTGTAACCTTATCATTGCATACAGCTATTCACAGGGGTCTCCTGTAGTGTTTAGATCAGAAGTCCTCAACCTGGAGACCTAATTTTTGTAGAGGTAATCTTAAAATGCTCCATTTCCTCCACAACATCCATTTGGTTCTTAAGAAAAAAACAAAAACAAACACTGGCCATGAGTTCTGAATTTTTAGAGGCACTTTCAGAGGCTTCACCTCTAGGGGATCAAAGTCTTAAAACAACCACTGGATCAGACCACATAGTCCTCCCACAAAGGTATTCAGAGCTTCAAAACAGGAACTCACGCTGTAATTAATTTTTTACATTTAATTTTTATATCACTCAGATGCCAGTGTTTTAATGATAAAAGTAAAAAATAGAGTATAAAACTTGGTGTCACCCAGTTATCTCAAATACAGGTACAGCAAGTATTAAGTAGGTAAGTAGGAATGACAATATAACAAAAGTAGAAGTTATATATTTGTCCAAATTTAAGTAAGCCATTTCTCCAAGGTGTTTGGCAAAATGCTTGACCTTAGCAATTGTTACATATCAGTGTTGCATTTAGCATATGCTGAGACATTTTCCTATGTATAAACTTGTGTATGGTGATCTGTAAATAGGTTTCTTCTGTGTTTGGCATCCAACAATATGTACATTTCAAGTAAGTCCATATATGACACTCCTGTGTCCCTCTTCAGAAGCCTTGGCAATGCATTTAGTTTATCTTTTGAAACATGGACTATGACTTATAAGTTACATAGGAATAATCTTGAGAGTATGAAAAATATACCCGAATGTTCGTCTGAACTGTTAACATTAAGGGAAAAACAAAAACAACAAAAATCCTAAAGTGATCATCAGTTCAGTTTCCTGACAATTCAGTTGAGGTAACCTCGGCAAGTCAGAGCCCCACATTTACACACAGTTCTGATCCTCTTCTTGGATGGGCTGTAGTCGATAGAATCTGAAGAGATATCTCCTGAACCTGAAAACAATGAAAAAGAAAGATAGGTAAAAGATTCAAGATAACAGTTTTCTAGTGACATAGCTATATGCATTCAAGATTAGAGTAAGTTGACTCCTCAAAAAAAAAAAAATCCCTTTCATTTGTGTATATAAATAAAGAGATAAGAATGTCCTGGTAGCTTGGTTGCTAATTGAAAGACTAATGGTTCAAACCCTACTCCCCCTGCAGCTGTGAGGGATAAAGACTGAGATGTGCTCACCAAAAGATGACAGCCAGAAAACCCTACAGGGCAGCTTCATCCCATCCCATGGTGCCGTGAGAGCTGATAACAGACTCCACAGTAGCCAAGAACCACGATATAGAAACAGATGTAAACATTCAAAACATAATTCTTATGAACTGGGAGAAGTGTTGACCATTAAAAAGGGAAGTATATTCCTTTAGCCCATACAAAGGGGCTTCAAAACGTCCATGGGAAAACAGTTGAGAGCTAATGGAATGTTTCCTTGAGCCTTTAAGTCCCCGGGTATTTGTCAAAATGGGTTTCTGAATGATGAAACTTACTGGGGAAAATCTAATATTCAATCATTGAGTTTATATATGTATTACCCAAACATATATAATGTGAGGTCAGCAAGTAGCATGAAAAGATGATCGTTCTTAGAAAATTACCTCACCACCATAAAGGAAATAGTTTTCGATATTCTATTCAAGTGCCAAATTCAGTTGGAGTGATTTACATGTTCATTTTTTGAATATGCACATCTTAGTGTTTGGAAATGTAAGCATTTCATTTTTAAAGATATAACTAGTTACAAGCAAGACTATTGTAATAGTCTGGAAGCGGGACGAGGAGGAAGAGCCCCCATGTCCGCCAGGTCGGGATGTCAGTTACCAACTTCATGCCTGACTCAGAAAACCCTTGTCAGTCTCAATATTCTCACTGTTAGTTTGAATAGGGCAATCTAGTGTTTTTCTATGCTAATTAGACCCTATACTAAAACTACATTTGAAAAACCATACCTTTCATCTGGTAATCAAAAGTCAGCTCTTCTCCCGCTTTTATGGTTCTTGTGGAAAATAATGCAATTCGAGGAAGTCGAGTATCGAGGTTATCAATAAAAACATTGAACACTTGAAGATTTGGGTCACACTAAAAAGGAACAATAGACCCCATTTAGGTAAAAATAATCTGAATGAGTTCTTAGCTGCCCTTAATTTCTGAAAGGAGTTTTACAAGTTCTGCTGGAAACGAAGTTGCTTACTTGCAGATCTTTGACATTTTTACATTTAAAAATAATACTTTGCTTATAGAACTCAAGCTTAGTTAGAAGTAGCTCAAATATTAGAGATCTCCATGTATTCATTATTTAGTGTTCACAATGATTCACATTTAGCCAATCTTATTTTATCTAGTCTTTCTTAGTCTGCAGGCACATCCAAGGAAACACATCATCTTTTCTGTAAATACTTGAGGTAAGGCACAGGCTAGAACTAGAACAATTCTACTTAAGTCTTCAAATCAGTCAGAGAAATTCAATTTCACACTCAGCAGATAATCACTGCTTTACCTCTAATTTGGAATGGTTTGGTATTTCTTTTAATTCTACACTAAATGATGGCATATGCAAGAAGTCACAGCTAGTGAATCCTAAGAAATCATAATAACTAATTTACCCTTGACTGGATCTAATTTTCAAGAGTATCTCAAATTTATCATTAAACACATTTCTGGAAGATGTAAGTAAATCAGAAAACTAACAAAGGCTTGAGAAGATCCCTGACCCTTATCTATGAGGCTGCAAAAGTTTGTGGGAAAATGAAACGATGATGGAATTTCCTCACAATTTTTAAAAGTCCCTTTGCACTATCATAGTTTCTTGATAAAAGGTCCATCAGAAATTCCTTATGATTTACTTCTTCACTATTGTCTGTTACATAGCTTCTCTCTGAGAAATTTTTCTAATTTATTCAACAAAGATTTTGTCACCCTCTTAAGTTGAATGTTATACTAATATACCTGGCACTTAGAAGATTTCAATACTTATAACTTATTTTATTTTATTTATTTATTTTTTAACTTATTTTATTTTTGGAAATAATGAGTACCCAGTACAAGAGTGGGTGAAAGAATCTAGAGTTAAAATTTCAACTGTATTCCAAATTTTCTTTCAAACATGATTAAGAGTTTATATTTACAGTTTAGAAAAAGAGCACTAAATACTCCAAATATAAATTCACATATATAAAAATGTTGAAATGCTTACATTTGAAGAATTGTACATCCTAAAATTTAGCCGAGTAACTTCTGTAAAACACCCCTATAGTTGTGATTCTTAAAATTCTCACCATTACATCCTTCTGCTCATTAATTTTGTCCTCTGATATAAGAAGATCTACTAAGTTGTTGGAAAGTTTACATGAAGTAACATGTAAACTTGCAAAATACTTGGTATGTGGTAAGCATCTAAGTATTTAATTTTTTTTTGGGGGGGGGGGGCATCACTGCTCTCCAGTGGTGGGAGGAGGAGGCCCAGCCCCACTGCTGGAATTGAACCTCCGTCCCAGTGGGCCGCAGTCCCGCGCAAAACCACTACGCCACCGGGGCTCAGCCCCTGAAGGACTTTTAAAGGGTAGTTTGATGATAATTATTCTTTATACTAAAGATCATTCCAAACAGTATTACATTTGATTTTAGTTTTGCTTATACTTTAAGTATTTCTTACACTGTGATTCACAAAATGAGATATATTTCCATATCGAGCTGCATCCACTGTAAATTCATCAGATTCATAGTCTAAATCAAAGAGATACGTGATTCCTTTGTTGTCATATAACTGGCCTCGTCTTTCAGCTTCTTCACTTGTGATTACCTGAAAGAAAAAACACATAGTTTATAAAGTTTTAGATATTGCTAAACAGAAGAAACATTCATCTGTAAATCTGCAAAGCATTGGGAAACCAACAAACTTGGCAGATAATTTGCCAAAGCTTATTCAGGAATCAATGCCTTTGAATGTTAAATAGGTAGGAGATTTACGTGTCACCATCAAAGCACACATTCACACAACTATTCTAGAAGAGTGAGTTGGCAAAAAGTGGGACAGTGAATGGAGAAGTGAGGGGGCATAAAAATGACGACTTTTCAAACAGGATTTGAGACAGTCCAACAATAGACAAGCTAAAACTTTTCATGGCTGTCGTTGTAATTTATTAAGATGTACAAAGATGTACAAAGAGCCAGACAACTATAGACTTATAGGACATAGTTAAATGCAAGATTAAATTTACATGTCTATGTCCTACATAGGCTCTCAAAGTGTACTTTGTGCATAATTACAAATGGAAATTTGCTTCAAAAAGGGGAAAGATGATGTTAAATTTGCAGTTGATTGTGGAAGGTTTTGGTTTTGTGGAGTTTTCATAAAACTGTCTAGTTCAGGGCTGAGCCCCGGTGGCGTAGTGGTTGTGCTCGGGACTGCGGCCCACTGGGACCGAGGTTCAATTCCAGCAGTGGGGCTGGGCCTCCTACTCCCGCCACCGGAGAGCAGTGATGCCCACCCCTCCCCCCCCCAAAAAAAACTGTCTAGTTCAATATCACCATCAAAGTTCCATTCTTAGGGACACATTTAGCAAAGGAATGTTTGCTAAAATACAGGTCCATTTCAATCGTCAGGCTCAGCTTAAGCAGCCAAAAAAATGGCTCAAGTGACTCATGGTATCAAGCAAATCTGACTGTTACATTAATTAAGCCAATTTGATTGTACAAGTTATAGTATCCTCAATAGCAATTTATCATAATCTGCCACTTTCTGAAAATTGCTATTAAAACAAAGACATAATCAAGTTTCAGAACTGTAGATGAATACTGAGAAGTAGAGAACCTGGAATTCCAAATAACTAAAAACCAATCAGATTGAACCACTCCAGATGTGCAGTCACCGTACGTTCCTTTTCCAGTCACAGTGAATCCTCATTCAGGATGAGGTCGTTTGGTGTGAGTAAAGAACACACTGACTGGAGTTTGGGTTTTGAATCTTGACTACATTTTTACCATGTGAACTTGGGCAAGTTGCCTAACTTTTCGAGCCTGTGTCCTCACCTATAATAATGAAGACGGCAGTGATACCTCAGAGTTGAAAAGATCGATGCGTTACATATAAAGTGCTTAGGACAGTACATAGCAAATACTATTTATATACAGTTAGGCATATTTACATTATTTCTATTTGTAGACAATTTAGAGACCACTTTTTATGATTTAAAGTATCTGAGCTATTAGGGCAGAGCTTGGATTTTGTGGTGAATATCCAAAAAAGGTTTTTAAAATACTTGCTTTGAAGCTTGCACCAAGTCTACATTATTTATTTTTTTTTTGGCATCACTGCTCTCCGGTGGTGGGAGTAGGAGGCCCAGCCCCACTGCTGGAATTGAACCTCTGTCCCAGTGGGCCGCAGTCCTGCGCACAACCACTACGCCACCGGGCCTCAGCCCCAAGTCTACATTATCTTTTGTGTTGACATAAAACTTAGTTTTGCCAACTACAATCAACTATTTATTTGGTCAAATGAAGGAAGAAAACTCAAGGAGAACATCTATTTAGATCTGATTTTTACAGTGGCCCCACTTTAAAATACACAAATGCCAGTTTCACTGACTATAAAGGAATGTTTGCTAAAATACAGGTCCATTTCTTTTGTCATCATGTATACTTTTTTGCTCATATTCCTAACTATGCTAGTGAACTCTTCTAAATAACTTGCAAATGTATTTCCACATGTTTTCAAATATAAAAATATATCATAACACCCTAAAGGTTACTAGTGCAAAAAGGTTACTTTTCAAAAATGCAAATTTTATATGCACAATTTGCTATTTGATGAGTTGGACATACCTCTCCAACATATTCCATGACAAAACTCATTCTTTTAATCTTCACCAGTGTCTTTACACCCCAGCCACAGCCATTGCTAGTTCGAAAGATGCAAAGAGAATGTTGGGTGCCTTTCTGTACAACTCTATTTGGACAGTCTGGCCCACACTGACACCTCGAGTTGCATTCATAGATGGGGGTTCCAGGGGGGATTTTAATCTGTTGGTTTTTATTGTATGCCAAGAGAACTCCAGCTTCAGCAGGACAACATTTCTCACAGAAACAATCTGTGCACGAACAACCAAAGGTAACTTCGTTAACTAAACTGATTCCAGGAGCTGGTTTGTATTCATTAATGTAGTAGAAGTCCAAAGGCGGGCCCTCTAAGTCAATGTTATTTTCCACAAATATCAGTCCTTTATGATTCTTTCTTCTGTTGAGTTCATCTTGCCACCTTTGCAGAGCTATCCTTTGTTTAGCCTTTTTTACAATGTATTCAGCAATGGCAGGTTTCAAAGCTTTGTTATTGTCTTTTAGAATTATTGCTTTTCCTTTCTTTACCTGAGATAAAAAATTATGCTTGTCATTAGAGAACTGCTCAAGTAATAATGGGCACTTGAGATTTTGCAAAGGTTCCCAAGTGTTTGTAGAATCTGGCCATCCTTTCCATTTTACAAGATAATATTCCATGTCCTTAAAATACAAAAGAAAATGCAAATCAGATTATGATAGTCTCAATGATATAAGGCATTTATGACCATTTTTCTTAACACAATTCAGAATATGAAGAGTGGTAGCATGCTAGCTAACTACAAGTCTTAAATTATTTTCCTTTCCGTTATATAAAATATGTATGGAATTTAAAAGTGGTACAACATGGCTAATAATAAGCTAGAGAGGGTTATCTGGAAAAACAGATAAAAGATACTGAAATTTACAAATATTTTAACTGAACAGTAACTAGCTTAAATGACAAAGTATCTTCATGGAAATAGGTGGTTGCAAGCCTAGAAATTTAGACTTAGGCTCATGGCTAACTTGGTATTTTCTAACGTCTGTATCTTAATATAATACACAAGCTGTAAGGGATGTTGTATTTCTTAATGCCATTGATCCTGTAGAGATGTCCTGTTAAATATAGTTGCTACTAGCCACGTGTGATTTTTGAGCACCTAAAACATGGGTAATAGCAATGTGCTTTGAGTACAAAACCAAATTTCAAAGACTAAGTATCAAAAAGGGGGGGGGCATTATAAATTATCTCTAATGCTTTTAAAATATTTAATGTGAAAAGGTTTAAAATGAGTTTGGTCATGGAATATGTTGGCATATGAAACTTATCACGTAACACATAACAGTGAAATGATATCGTTTGGGGCATAATGCATTAAATCAACACTGCTTTGCTTGTTTCTTTAGTTATTAAAAATTTTAAATTGCACATATGGGTCATATTGTAGTTCCACTGTTCTAGAGAATGTATACTACCTGAATTGTACTCACTCCCTATAGGATTAGTAGCAAGCAATCCATCAGTCTACCAAAATAAAGGTCGTCTTGATTTATCCCTCAGTCTGCTGCTCACCATGCTACCTAGAAATCTTGTCTTTTCACTCCATTGACTTGACCTTTTGATGAAGGTAGTTAAATGCATATAAGAGAAAATTCTAAAGTATAATCCCTCCATTGAACACATTTTGTTCCTCTGGACTAATAACCAAGGGTGACCTCATGTCATCAGGCAAAACAAGACCATAAAGTGCCCCCTGATATGTCAAAGTGATTAAACAGCATCCTATAGTTTTTAGTTATCATTTCAATTCATAAATACTGATAAAAACATTAATTAGGATAGTCTGCTGCTCTCTGAAAAATTCATTAACTATTATAAACTATGGGTGCCTGTGGCAGCATTTTAACATTCATAAAAGCCTTCGAGTGATCTGGAAGGTCTAAGACATGCTATTTGAAAGATAGCTGAGGTGAAAATTGGGATGAAGAACGCTGTGAAGCAGCTCTATGGCAGCAAGTCACTTGGCTAGGGAGGGAGCTTATTTTGTTCCCCACTATTTGCAAATTAGGGGACCCTAATGGGGGTGATAAAGCACCTGCTAAGCTAAAGGCTGGTGGATTAAATACTGGCTAAAACGTGGCAATCTGTTTCTGTAAGGAGTTACAGTCTTGGAAACCCTGTACAGCAGTTCTATCAGTCCTATAGGTAGAAACTGGTTTGAGGATGTTTTTTTTCTTCTAGTTTTTTTTAATAGTTTATTTTTGTCTTTTTTCCCTCTTTTTCTTATTAAACTATATCTTAATGTTCTTAATACAATCTACTGAGTCAACCAGTAATCCCTGTGATTCAAAAATTTGCTTCTTTGTGAAACTGGTTAAAATATACTCTCTGTTAAAAAAAGAGAAGTTAAATTATGGTGTCAGTATATATACAAAACTTTACTTTCTTGGAAATATGTATTGTGACTTCCAGAAAAAAAATATCCTAGACATACAATCAAGTATCATTGAAATAAAGAATTTCCCTTCTGAATGTCAGGTCATTATTATAATGAGGAGTGCAATCTGCACACCAAAATATATTTAACTTACCTACTCATTGTCATGGAGTTGATTCTAATTCAGTGACCCTGTAGGTGAGAGCTACAATTTCCTCTATCATTGTCCTGGTTATACGAAAAGATGCCACAAGTACTGTATCTAAATCAGATTATTAAAAATGACCCTCTAGAAAAATTACCAATCATTCTGCTTTTGAATTTTACCTTATTTAGTAAGGTTTTATTCCCATCAAAAAGAAGTTATTCTAGGGACTGAGCCCCGGTGGCATAGTGGTTGTGCACGGGACTGCAGCCCACGGGACCTAAATTCCAGCAGTGGGGCTGAGCCTCCTATTCCCACTGCCGGAGAGCAATGATGTCCCCCCCCACCCCCCCACCCCCCAAAAAAAGAAGTTATTCTAGTCTTTAATCTTGAATGAATCAGTTGCACTTTTAGTGACTACGTTTACTATGTTCAACAAATAATATATTAAATACTGGTACCTACTTTAATTTATGGGAGGCACTAGACATGTTTGCAAAATATGAATTCCGTTGGCAAAAATAGAAATACGAGTTCATAAATTCTACTTGGAGACACCTGTTTTAATTTTATAAGCAACTTTTACCTCTTAACCCCCCAAAAAAGGTATTTTTATTGAAAAAAAGAAGCTAATTTTACATGCAAAAAACCATCGACTCAGGAAATAAGTTCAATGAATGATACCTAAAATTCCAAATAAAAGTTGCCCCTCCCCAAATTGTATGTATATGTTATTCTGATATGTAATCAACTCTTGATGACCTATAGCAATGGACTTCAGTTGTAAAGATGATCTGAAATCATCGTTGTGTAACTTGGGGTGATTTCTTTCTTTTCTTTTTTGTGTGGCATCACTGCCCTGGTGGGAGTAGCAAGTCCAGCCTTGCTCCTGGAGATCTGCTGCTGGCTTTGAACTGTCAACCCTGTCGGCCGCAGTCCTGCACACAACCACTGCACCACCAGGGCTCAGCTGACTTTTTTCTTTTCTTACAGACATTTCTCTGCACTATATTTGACTTAGGTTAAATTCAGATAAATATTTTAGGATCTGAAACAAGTATATGAAAGTTCTAGCCACTTGTGGGTATGATTTATTTTAAGGTATTATTAGCATTCTTGAGTTAAAATATCATTGGGAAAATGGCACTAATACATGAAGAAGCAATATAAGGAAATAACATTTAAAACGCTCAAGCGGTTATAACAAATATCACTTAGTTATAAAGGAAGAGGAAAATCAATATAAGCCAGACCACCAGAAAAAAGACACTAAGGAAATATAACAACATACATAAGAAAATCTATGTAATGTGTTGGACTGAGAACAGGATAGGAAGATAAACATTAGATTAGAACTAGTGAAATATCTAGAAAAAAACAAAGGCATGTTGCTGTTGCATTTGTTAAACACTCAGCTGCTAATTGACAGGTCATCGGTTCGATCCTATTACCTCAATGGGAGATGGAGCCATCTGCATCCATAAATACTACAGCCTTGAAAACCCTATGGGGCAGTTCGAGCCTGTCCTACAGGGGCTCCACGAGTCCAGACAATGGCAAAGGCTTTTTGGTTTTACTAAGAAAACAATGAAGAGATGGATTTGAGTGACTTGAATGTTGAAGTGAGAGAAAAACAGTAATAGAAAGGCAAGACCAGCTTTTAGGTAGCTTTGAACACTTCTTGCCTGAGGCATCTGAGTTTTATTGCAAGGCAAAGTTCTTACAATTCCTCAAACTGTGTTTTTTTTTTTTTTTTGGTGGGGGGGGCATCACGGCTCTCCGGTGGTGGGAGTAGGAGGCCCAGCCCCACTGCTGGAATTGAACCTCCGTCCCAGTGGGCCGCAGTCCCGCGCACAACCACCACGCCACTGGGGCTCAGCCCCAAACTGTGGGTTTTTTGTGGGGGCTTTAATTACATACAAACATATTTTACTCTAGTTTGTTCATTAGGGACAATTAACCAATCTCCTGGAGGTCAAACCAAAGAACTCTTCAGTCCTGGCTTACTTGGCCTCCGGGAGCATCAAACACTGCCGCTCTTACATAAGCAGATGATCTCCACATGCTGCTTCCTCTCCTCCTCTGCTGAGATGGCTTCGCGGCCCATCCCTAAATGCAGACAACTGCCGCTCTGTCCTTGGTCCTTTTCCCCCTCACACTATATAGGGTTTATCTCTTTTGAGAACCTAGTGAGAGTAATGGACCCTCTCATAAAAGTCACATTACAATATTTATGGAAATTTCCAAGTAACTAGATTCCAGGTTAGAACTTCTAGCCCTGAATGTTTGAAGAAACCTCATTACTGCTGGCTCCCCAAATTTTATCTGTAGACCCATATATCCAATAGCCTACTAGCTAACAACATGTACTCCAAGAGATTCTCACAGCAACCTACCACATTAAGGCACACATGCCAGTATGTTCTCTCCATATTGCCATTATGTCTAGAAACAAACCCCAACCTGGGAAGCTATTTTTGATTACTTCTCAACTCATCAGTGAATTTCTTTCGATACATTTTCCTATCCATCTCTATTATTACAAAATTGCTAATGGAATCCTACTCCAGATTTTGAACAAAATAAACTTCAAAGTTACCAGGCAAAGGGTCCTTACTGGTTTAGTTTCTGGCTCAATCTCACTGCTCTTTAGTCATCCTGAAAGGCAGTAAGTTCTAGAACATGCCAGGCCTACATTGTGGCTCACAAAGTTTTTTTTCTAATTAGGAAGGGCTCTTCCATTTTCCCAGTGAACACACTGTTTCATGTTTTTATGTGCGGAAAACATACCCACTTAAAACAAACTCATACCAGTAGACAAGGCTTCCATGAAGTCTTTCTTTCCTGTCTCTTTTGTCCAGGAAGTGATCAATGCTAACCCCTTTTTGTTAATCACTTCTAAACGATAAGCCACTTGAGAGATGAAATCTTACTTTTCTGTCTTAAGAACCTAGCACAACTGCCTCATTTAGGCTTTGAAAAAGTATTTCTGGGGCTGAGCCCCGGTGGCATAGTGGTTGTGCACGGGACTGCAGCCTACTGGGATGTAGGTTCGATTCCAGCTCCACGGAGCAAAGGCTGGGCCTCCGACTCCCACCACCTGAGGGCAGTGATGCTCCCCCCCACTAAAAAAAAAAAAAAAAGTATTTCTGAATATGCAACAGAAACCCAGGTCACCACATGGGCACACTGAAAAAATAACTTGGGGAAAGTAGTTCATGCTTTTTAGTTTTATTATTAATATTGTTTTTGTCACTTATTAACTGCCCATTGTCAATAAGCAGTAACAAAGACCCAAACTTTAAAAATACATATGGGAGAGAAAAAAAATTCACAAGAATCCTTACAATTAGTTATTTTGAATGCAAATTTGAAAACCACCATTACTTGGTATTGGAATAGGCCGAATGTGTTTATGAGACAATATTCCATGAATCCACAGTCTGAGAAAGAATAGGATAAATGAAAAGAACCCTTGGTGGCCCAGAGGGTTCAGCAGTGAGCTGCTAAAGGCTGGTCGTCCGAGTGAGGAGTTTGTTTCCGTACAAGTTAATAGTTCAGGATACCTATGGGACAGTTAAGACTGTGTCTTATAGTGTTCCTATGAGCCAAAATCAACTCAATGGCAATGGGCTTTTAGAAATATAACATCACTAGATTTTCATGCCAGCAACGGAGAGTGGGAATTGTGGGGTCTGGGGTCCACTTTGCATTGACACATATTAGTCCTGTGAACTTGGAAGAGTCATTTTCTTGCTGTTCTTTTCCTGATTTCTTAAATCTGGAGTTTGGTCTAATTTGTTATTTTAATCCTTAAAAAACACACAAAAAACACACTCTAGGAATATGAATTTATTGTTAGTAAGTAGAACATGTTAGTTTGTGCCATGCAGCATAGAGGTGTTTCTAGAACATTTTCTGCATATTTTAAGAAGCAATAACTGGGGGAGAGGAGGGGAATAAAAGAGGAACTGATACCACAGGCTCAAGTAGAAATTGTTGTGGAAGTGTTAATGGCAACATATGTACAAGTGTGCTTAATACTATTGAATGATGGATTGTTACGATTTGTAAGAGCCTCCCAATAAAATGATCAATTGAAAAAGAAAGAAAAAGGAAATAGCTTTGGATTGAAACTAAGGCGAACTTTCAAAGAAGCCCCAATGTACTTGAGGTTCCTGTTTACTACTGAGTTAACTATGTTAATAAAGAGTAAACACAGCAACTGTCAGGAATGACATGACTAAGAACACTGCTGCAAAAAAATCACATAGCAGGAGACTAAAGTAGTATCATTTATACCCTTGCATGGACACTACAGTGGACAAGAACAATAGTAAAAACCACTTTATTCTATCAGCTAGCATCTTGTCCATTTCTTGGTTGTCTATTTTTTATCTCCTTCACTTTCCTCCAGATCCATACTCTACTCTCTTCCTAATTATTTTCAGGAGCCCTTCACTCCAAATGCAGGGAGACTACCTGGCATAAATTCCTATCATTACACAGTCATGTAGAGTTCTCTGTATATTGGGTTTTCCCCTATGAGCTCTGACTAGCATTAACCACCAGCAACCCCCTCCCCCAAAGTTTTAAAAGAACAGTTATAATAAACTTCTTTTGAAACATAAACATATATTTACATATAAATATATAAAGAAGCGCTAAAAGATCTAATTTGCTAGGAGTGAAAGAACCAGGAGACTGGGTCATAGACTTTTTGTGCATGAATGTCTTTTAATAGCATCTCAAGGGCTGAGCCCTGGTGGCGTAGTGGTTGTGTGCAGGACTGCAGTCCTCAGGGTTTATGATTCAAATCCAGCAGCAGCTCTCTAGGAGCAAGGCTGGGCTTCCTACTCCCACCAGGGCAGTGATGCCACACACACAAAAAATTGCATCTCATTTTAAAAAATTACATGTGGAGCCCTGGTGGCGTAATGGTTGTGCGCTGGACTGCAGCCCACTGGGTTGGAGGTTCAAATCCAGCAGCAAGGCTTGGCCTCCTACTCCCACCACCAGAGGGCAGTGGTGCCCCCCCCAAACAAAAAAAAAATCACACGTATGTTATCAACCTGAATTTTTAATATAATTTTTTTCAATTTTATATATATATATATATATATATATATCTATCCATATGCCCTACGTAGCCTTCCTTTTCAACACTCCCTTTTCATTTCTAATTTATTCTATAATCCATTCTATTTTATCTTACCCATACCACAGAAACTGCTCTAAGGGCATCAAGCATTCCTCATTACCAAATCCAACAGAGTCCTTCCTTGGTTCACTGCACACTACTTTTTCTAGCTGACCTTCCTCTTGGCCAGGCTCCCATGATTTACACTTGTTACTATTCTTTCTCAGTCCTCCTCCTCTTGCTTTTCAGTCATCTCTAACAGCCTGACTGTTCTGGGTTCACTCTGAATCGACCCTGAATCGACCCATGCACAGCCACAGGTGTCATGTTTTCCGGTATATACAACTCATCATGCCACGCCTCTGCCTAAAACTCCTAAGTGGTCCCCTTTTCCGTGAAGATGCAGTCCAAAATCCCCTTCCTATCTACAAAGAGTTGCACTTTCTAGATCTTGCCCATTCCCCAAGCTTCATCTCACATCTTCAGCCACTATTTTCCAGACTGACTTTTCTGTCCTTTAAAAGTCAGCCATTTTCTTCTGCCTCCAACCATGCCTTGCCCTCTATCTTTTCAGCCTCTACTGCCCCCAATAAAACAAGTAAGTTTTCTATGAACCCCCAATCAAATGATTTTAAAAACAAAAACCCAGTTCCCACCTGACAAGTTCCTTCCTTCAAGGTAAGTTATATCCTTCTGCTCTTGAGACTTGCTTTAAATGTAATTAAGTACTTTGTTTTAATAATATTTAAGGTATAGCTGTCATCACTGCAAGATAATTCCATGACACCAGGGACGACACCCCTGTCCCATGCATAGCCAAGACCCTTAGGGCTTGGCAAAGAACAACTGTAGATGCCCCCAAAATACCTGTTGAGTTATTGTGTTCTCAGGTGCCACAGAATCAGTTCTGACTCAAGAGTCGCTGTACATACAACAGAACTAAACAGTGCCTAATACTGTGCCATCTTCACAATTGTTATGTTTGAGCCCATTGTATCAGTCGCTGGATCAATCCATGTTATTGAAGGCCTTCCTCGTTTGCAATACCTTGCAATTTTATCAAACATGGTTCCAGGAAGCAGTCTCTCTTGACAATAGGTCCAAAGTACCTGAGATGAAGTCTTACCATCCTTGGCTCGCAGGAGCATTCTAGCTGTGCTTTCCTCAAGCAGAGTTTGTTCTTTTGGCAGCCCTCATATTTGGAATATTCTTCACTGCACCATAATTCAAGTGCATCCACTCTTCTTCGGTTTTCCTTATTCAATGTCCAACTTTTATATGCATGAGGCAACTGAAAATGCAGTGGCTTGGGTCAGGTACATCTTGGTCCTCAGAGTAAACCTGCTTTTCAACACTTTAAAGGGGGTTTGTGTAAATCTACCTAAGGCGACACGTCTTTTGATCTCGACTGCCTCATGAACACAGGTTCTGGATCCAAGGAAGACAGAATCCTCGACAATTCAGCCTGTTCTCCTTTTATTATGATGCTATTTACCTATTGGTCCAGTTGTGTGGATTTTGGTATTCCAGTTGGTATTCCATCCATTCCTGAAGACTTGTTTTTGGTTAATGCATTTAGTGCAGCTGGAACTTCTTAATGATTACATGTTGTCTTGTTTTGGGGGGAGTACAGTGACCCTGTGTAATCTTCCATCTTCTTTTGATGTTTTTTGCATCATTCAATAATTGGCCCATAGTAACAGTTATCAGTGTTGCAATTCAAGGATTGAATTTTTTTCTTGAGTTCTTTCAGTTTAAGATATGCCGAGCAAGAGTTAACTTCCTTTTTTCTAATACTAGGTCTTTGCATATTATACTTGACTTTGTCTTCTTGAGCTGCCCTTTGAAATTTTGTTCAGTTCTTTGACTTCACAATTTCTTCCATTTACCTTAGCAACTTTATAATTAAAAGCAAATTTCAGTCTCTGCTGACATCCACTTTGATCTTGTCTGCCTTTTAAAATGACCTTCTTGCTTTCTTCATGTATGATATACTTAATGTCCTCCTACAGCTCAGCAGGTCTCCTGTCATTAGTGTTTAATGCAGCAAATCTGTTTTTGAGGTGTTCTAGAAATTTAGGTGGGGTACACCCAAGGTCATATTTGACTCTCATCAACTTGTTTTCATTTTCTTCAGCTTCAACCTGAACTTACATATGAATTATTGGTCTGTTCCACAGTTAGCCCCTACTCTGGTTTTAGCTGCTAATATTGAGCTTCACCATCATCTCTTCCCAAAGATGTAGTCAATTTCATTTTTGTGTATTCCATCTAGGTAAGTCAAATGGATGGTCACCTTTTGTTGTTGAAATAAGGAATATGAGTTGAATTAGTAGTTGGTCTTAAGAAAGTCACTATGATGCTATTGGCTTTGTTTCTCACATTAAGGCTATAATTTTCAACTACTATTCCTTCCTCTGTTTCCAAATTTTGTATTCCAATTTTCAATAATGATCACTCCATTCAATCACACTTGATTAATTTCAGATGTAAGACGTTGGTAGAATTCTTCAATTTCTTCATGTAATGAGCTTTAGTGCATAAATGAGGATAACAATTGTATTGACTGGGTTTTCTTGAATATATATAATTTAATCCTATCAGAGACAACATTATACTTCTATATAGATTTTGAAATGTCCTTTTTGCAATGAATGTCATTCCTCTTGATTGTGTCAGTCCCAGCATAGTAAGCCATATGATTTCTTTTTATTCAGAATGGAAAATAACAGTCCATTTCTGCTAATGACTATGTCAGTTTTTATGTGTTCCATTTCATTGTTGACAACTTTCAATTTTCCTAGATTCATCCTTTTTATTCTCCAAGTTCCATTTATTACTTGATGTTTGTATCTATTTCTTTTTGACTTGTGCTCCAAGTGAAGGTTGTCCAGAAGGCTTTATTCCCATAGTCTTTACTGCCTCCACATCTACTTTGACAAGGCAGCTCTTTCTCAGTAATATTTTGAATGCTTTCCAATCTTAGGGGCTCATCTTCTGGCACAATCTTCGACAAGGTTCTGCTTCTTTTTATGAGGTTTTTAGTATCTGACAATGTTTCAAGGTTTTTAAGTAGCTAATTCCTCCTTCATACTCTGTTCTTAGTTTGGAAACTTTGCTGAAATCTGTTCACTTTGGGTGACCCTGCCAGCATTTGAAATACAAGTGACATATCTTCCAGCAGTACACAAGTCACCATGATACAACAAACTGCCAGACAAGTGGTGGCCCTACTGAGTTAGTCGTGAATAACTAGATCCACTGCCCGTGCTTCAGCCACTATCTTTTGCCAGTAATCTTGTTTCCAGTTAAATCTCATTCTTGACTTAGAAAATGTCCTCAGCCTTTCTCTCCAAGTTCTTCCTTGTTTGATCTCTCCTATTCTCAGCTCTTGGTGAACAGATTGACAGCACTATCCAGTCACTGGCCTTTGTTAGCTTAGCAATGGCTCCCTTACTGCCCAGTACCCGTCCTACATACTGACCACACAATGTGTCTGCATCCCTTTGTTAGGACTTTAATTTAGGCACCATTATTTCTATCTTAGATTTAACTGTGGTAGCCATTCAGAGTGTTTGGTCAGTGTTCTCTCCCTGCAAATCTACTTTCCTTACTGTAGAGAAAGTTTTCTCTGAATTACAAATCAGGTTGTGCCACTCTTTAGAGCTTTCCAACTCACTCCCCTGAATAAGCCTTCACTCATCTCGTTCTTTCTCTCCCACTTCATTTTCTAAGCTGAAGCCAAATGGAATTACTTGTCTTCTATGGCTCTTCACAGGAGTGTGTAAGTGTGCGCCATCGCATTTGCGATGCTATTGTAGTGGGTCCTTCGCAGTCTTGCACACTAGTTTTGAGCTCTCCAACGTGAGCTTTCTAATCTATTTCCAGTATGTAATGTAGTACCTGACACACATAAGAAACTGCTGCTTGCTTAAGGCATCGATGTGAAGAAACAAGGGATATTAGCCAATAGATTGCTGCCCTACCCTGTGGATAAAGCAATGAAGGCCTACCCTCATAGCTATGATGGAAGCCACAGAAAGGATTGATACAAAAGACAATTCAATTCACTAACCGTATTCAGCACTATGGCTGCTCAGATGTCTTATTCTCATCCCAAACTTTCCATCTGTGAGTGTAATGGTTAGAGTTTCTGAAAAATGGACATGCAGACAAAGCTCAACCTATCGATTGCATCAAAGCCCAATGACACCCTCATGGCGTCCTAAGCCTTCTTGTATTAAAGACAGAAAGCAAGCAGAGTTGAATCCCCTTTGGCCCTTCACCCTCTGCCAGAGGTAGATCTTGAATCTGGTCCATCCACTTCCTGGTGTGCTGTCTGAGGATCCCAGGACCCATTAGAAGATGGCCATCAGATTCATCTGACTGACTAAAGACCTTGGCATCCACCAGCCTGTGTACCCTGCTGTCACCGTTTCACCATTCTGCTTCCTATTTCTCAAGAAAATTGACTTGATCTATTTCTACAACTCGTAAAACATTTATTGATAAATCTCTCTCTCTTTTTTTTTTTAAGGCATCGCTGCCCTCAGGTGGTGGGAGTAGGAGGCCCAGCCTTTGCTCCTGGGAGCCAGAATTGAACCTCCATCCCAGTGGGCCGCAGTCCCGCGCACAACCACTATGCCACCAGGGCTCAGCCCGGTAAATCTCTCTTTCCATCTACTAGCAAAAAAAAAAATTCAACTAACCACTAACTAAATATTCACTAATGTACTAGGGATTATAGGAATACACAGTTCATGTCTTCAAATGCTTGACAATTTAGCAGAGCAGGAGTGACACCAAAACAACGAAAGAAGGTGACAAGTTCTATAGTGATGAAAAGAACTAAGCTGTTACCTAAGTGCTGAACCAGAAACCATCTATTTTGCTGGAGGGCTAGAAGAAAAAAAGTTAAGAAGTGGCATCCTTGGCACAAAGGCCGGCTCCCATGTAGGATTTTACTAATGGAGAAAGGGAAATGTTGTAGTGCAATCAATGCCTTGATGAAAAGCAAAAGCATAAAGGCATAAAAGTTGTAAGATATGTTCAAGGAATAAGTTAAGTCTTGTTGTAAGTTTGTTCCCAATACTGAGCTCACAGTGGTGCTCAATCTTAGCTAAATGAAAGAATCTACAAGTATTTCAACACAGTTTAAAATAGGATACCTAATAAGTGAGGAGGCTGGATGGTGGCTGGTGACAAGATAATAAAGAGCCTCATACACTAAAGTGTTTCCACTGAGACTGGGAACCACCTAAGGTCTACAGGAAGGCTCTACAGCTTTATTTTAGAAACCATTCTTATTGCATAATAGAAATGGCATTAAGATAGTGCCCTCTGAGGAAGTTATTGGAAAAGTCAAGGTTACAGGATTTTATTCTTGTCCTCTATAAATGAAAGACAAGTAAAGAGAAGGAGAAAGAGAAAAGGGGGGAAAGTGAAGAGGTGTTGAAGTACCATTGGTTAGGTGTGAGTTAAATAATCTATGCGAGGCAGAAGAAATAAGGGATAGAGGAAAGGGTGTTGGGGACATGTGTGAAGCAAAAGAAAGTTGCTTAATTCAAAAGAAAGAAACAGGATGGACAAGAAAGATTAAAAGTATTCAGAAACAGTACAGGAGATTGAGAGCAAACAGTAAGAAAAAGGAAGTGGAAAGGAGTGAAGATGGCTAATAACTGAACACAAAGAATAACAACCCAATTAAATAAAAGGAATAGGATCCACATAGATGGTTCTCCAAAATAATATAATAAAATTCTGGGGCTGAGCCCCGGTGGCGTAGTGGTTGTGCGCGGGACTGCGGCCCACTGGGATGGAGGTTCAATTCCAGCTCACAGGAGTAAAGGCTGGGCCTCCTACTCCCACCACCAAAGGGCAGTGATGCCTAAAAAAAAAAAACAAAAAAAAACCCTCCAAATAATAAAATTCTGTCTGTGAAAGAATCTTAGTCGCTCCTTTGATGTAAACCCAGATGCCAAGGGAACTCCGTATTACTAAGATAGGCACAGATACAGTGAATGGCTGTTAGACATATGTCAGTGTAATTCATGGATATTTATTTCAGGAGTGGACTAAGGGGTGGAGTGGAATTTTCTAAAGTCCTGGGTAGTCTAATGGCTGATAGTCTGCATTACAAAGCACTGCTTTAGCTACTGGAGTCCAAGCTATTAATAAATATGACTTGTTATACACCTTTTTGTATCTAAATCTCTTAAGCCATCAATATTGTTTTTAAAAAAGGTAGCTGATATCAACAGCTTAATATGGAAGATTAGAGAACCAAGTGACAAGGTAAAAGCCTAAACTACAACAGGAACAAATAGGAAAAGATTAATAGAAAGGCAGCGATGACACAATCTGATAACGCACTAAATTTAGAAAGGAGAGGAGAATTAAAGGTGTATGGTATTTTAAATTTGGTAACTGGCCATAGTATGGCTTTGTTAACCAAGATAGGGTACACTACAGCAAGGATGGAGAGAAGAAAATGGATGCACTCTTGAATTTGCACATGTACTGTCTGTTTAGTTTAAACTGAAGTCAAGACTCCAGGAATCTTTGGGAGTTATGACCTGAATGTATTAGAAACCATCCGGGGGAAAGTCACGTAAGAGCCAAACTTAGGTGAAAAACTTATTTACATGAATGGAAACTTAAAGAGAATACATTTCTCTAAATAAAATGGATTAGTACAGGAGATTCAGAGCAAACAGTAAGAAAACAAAGTGGAAAGGCGTGAAGATGGCTAATAACTGAACACACAGAATAACAACCCAATTAAACAATAGTAATAGGATCCACATAGATGGTTCTCCAAAATAATATACTGACGACCAAACGCTGAAGGAAAGATGTTCAATATTATTAGCCATCAAGGAGATGCAAACCCAAATTACAATGAAATATCATTTAACACCACTAGACTGGCTCTCATCAAGGAGGAAGAACAGGAAATGGTGGTTATAGTGGGAAGCAAAGGAAACGCTCATCCAGTGCTGGTGGGAAGCAGCTGCTTTGAAAACCAGGCTGACAAGTCCTCAAATGATTACACTTAGTTACTACATGACCCTGCAATTCCTCTCCTAAATGAAAAGTTACACCCACATACATGTACATGCATACGAATGATCATGTACAGGAATGATCAGAGCAGCATTATTTTGTAATAGCCCCAAACAGGAAACCGCCCAAATGTACACCAACTCATTAAAGGACACATTACTGTGCCATAGCCACACAGCAGAATATCACTGTAATGAAAAGGAATGAAATACTAATACATCCTATAACACGGATAAGTCTTGAAAACATTTTGCTATGTGAAAGAATTCAATCACAAAAGAATATCCTTAGAAGTCCAAACTAAAGAAATAATAAAGTAATCCTTCCCTAGAGTTGGCAGCGGGGGGGGGGCGGGTAGAGGAAGATTTGTTGGTTAAGAGATATGGAGCTTCTCTCTAGAAGGAGTGGAGATATTCTACAAGTGATTGTGGTAATAAGTGCACAACATACTAGACTAAAAGCTTTGGATCGTACACTTTGAAAGTAAGTGAGTTATACAATGGGCTTCACAAAGTTCTAGGAAAGAAACCATGCATCTTCCCATGAACTTTCTGAAACAATTTTGTATGATAAATTACATCTCAAAAATAAGAGAAAAACAGCTAAGTAGGCTGGCAAGGTCAGAGCATGGCTTTCGAAGGTCAGGAAAGATCCGAATGTGTTATTGACAAGATAAAAGGAGAGCTTGTAGAAAAAGGCCACAGTAAGCAAGCAAGGTGGAGAGGAAATGGCGCAGGCTCAGTGCAGTTTAGAGATGAAGAACAGAAGGTAGGAAAGAAAAATGGTAACACCTTGGAAGTAAGTATGGGTGAAGACACGGATAGGTAACTGGAGGCGAAGGCAAATTGAAAGATAAAACTTTATCTTGTTGTTCAATGAGGTAGATGTGTTCTTCAAATGATTACGGGAGGGTTCAGACCAAACCAAAGCCACTGCCACGTAGTCTGACTCACGGTGACTCAGAACTGCCTCAGAGGGTTGGCTCTCAAAACTTAGAATCTGCACAGAAAGCAGAGCTGTCCTTCTTTCTCCGGTGGAGCAGTGATGGGACTGAACCATCCATCTTTTGATTAGTACTTGAGCTCTTGACACGTGCCACCTGGCTTTTCCTGAGTCAGGGGTAGTGTCAAGAGTTCAGAAAATAAAAGGGGGAAGGGGTGGCGTGGCGGCACATCGGGAAACCTGCCAAGAACAGAAAAAGAAAATGGTAAGTAAAAATCTTTTCAAAGAGAATTGAGCAGCTTGAAAGTAGAAATTACAAGTTTTAATAAGAGTGAGGAATGATTACTGGTATTTCCTGTCCAGAGCTTAACAACTGAGATGGCATAGGACTGAGCTGTTTTGGGGGTTAAAGGATGCTGAGAAAATGTAGGTGTAATGCTTGATTCTAACATGCCACTGGGGCTGGGCCTCCTACTCCCACCACCGGAGAGCAGTGATGCCCAAACAAACAAACAAAAAAAAGATGCCACTGGGTAAGGAAAGGAGGGATGCCAAGGCACACGGATATTTCAAAAAAGTTGAATTTAGTGAATCAATATGGAAGATGAAGGAAAAGGAAAACACGGAAGCAAACAAGATTTCCAAATGCAATGATCCAGAAGAACTAATAGATTAATGAACAAATCAGAGTATTGGAGAAGGAAGTGAACTATTCAGAAATAAGTTGTGGATGGAAATATTTTTTTTTCTTTTTTTGGAAATATTTCTTAAAGAGCAACCTTGTCATCTTTAAAGGCAGAAAATGAGACTCAAGAAAGTTTAATAACTTGGCTAAAGCCACAAAGTACAGGCATACCTCAGAGATGTGGCAGGTTCCTGTACAGAGTAGTGAAACAAATCCGGAATATTATCCCTCTACCCCGGCCACCCAGTGCATAGAGCAGTTATGTGCACCCTACACGCTAGTCAAGTAAGTGTATAGCAGTATTATGGAAAAAGTTTACAACATTGTGAGTCTTGCTGCAATGTGACACAGGAACATAGAGTACTTGCTATTGGGAAAATGTCACCGTAAGTTTGACACAAGGTTGCCACAAACTTTCCATTTTTACAAAGTGCACGATCTGCCAAGTATAACAAAGTGATGCGCCATGAAAGGAGGTCCGTCGGTATGAACCCAGGGCTCACAATTACTTTGAACTCCAGGCCCCTCAACTGCACCACAGAACCTCACTAACCTCTGGAGTTTGAAGGCTGTCAGGACATAAAAGTGGTGAGGAGATCAGGAACACTAAAATTGGTGTGCATTTCCAGGTTGACTTCAGGTGACAGTGGACAAAATGAATGACAGAAGAAGCCAATCTGGGATAAAACATTTGCTCTGGTAATCTACAGAGAGATAACCAAGAGTTGGATGTAGAATGACATAAGCACGGTAAATTACCCAATGCAAGAACATTTTAGGCTTCAATATCCTTTCAATATAGATGAGAGGGCATATAAATATATCATAGCTTAAGATTTTAAACATTAGGAGTTTTGTTCATTTTTAAGGTTCTTTTTAAGTTACAGAAATATAAAATACTGAATTAAGTCTGAAGAGGTCTCTTTTAAGGGGCTATTTGCCTTACCTTTACTACCTTGTAGTCACACAAGTACTCCACCTCATAATTGTTTAGATTCCTTTTGGTGATTCCAATCGATTTACATGTGAGTTTTTCTTTTCTACATAATTCCTGAAGAGTATCAAGTGAAACTAGGCAAGGCACACACCAAGCTACAATAAGAAAATAGAATTCTTTACTAATTGAATAGCTACTCAATTAAAACAAAAAAGAAAAATGTAAAATTTCTATATTCCCACCCTTAAGCTGACAATTTTATAAGACTAACAATCATATGACAAGAAACCAATTATGTGTCTTCAATGAAAAATTTAGCATTAGAGAATGATTTTGGTAAACTGAAATTTTCTCGGGGCCTCTATCCTATGTTTGAGGGCAACCCATTTTTACTAAGCCACTTGAACAAAAAGCTTAACTCTTAGCTTTCTTATAAGGACATACAGATGCAAAGATCAGTAGACATAACATCTTTGGCTTCTCAGCTGCATTCTCTGGCAAAGATAGGTGTTTTAATGAAACTTAGATCTCTATGACATGTACTCTTGTCCATTATATTCTACATAAAATACAGCCATGCAAGTTTTACTAAATTTGACTTGCCCACCCGGGGAAATCCTTAGTAGCTTCAGAAATATATGTAAGATAAGATTTTCAAACACTATCCTATAGTTCAGTTTCCTTTTCCTTAAATGGGACAATAACTGAAAATCCAATTCAAACGTAGTTTTATAGTTATAAAATACATACACTACACATCCTGTTTTTCCCTCTGTTGGATGAAGTGTTATTCTTTTATGCAGCTGGCAGTGTTTTAATAACTGGTGAATAAAACCCAGACCAAACCAAACTCACTGCCATTGAGTTGATACGGACTCATTGTGACCTTCCCTATCTATAGGGCAAGATAAAACTGTCCCCGGGAGTCTATGAGACTGCAATTGTCTTGGGGAGTAGAAAGGCCAGCTTTCTCTGGCAAAGCGGCCAGTGATTTCAAACTGCAGACCTTTCAGACGGCAGCCCAACAGGAAACCATTACACCACCAGGACCTCTCAACAAACCCAAGAACTACTAGGAGGCATCCCCTGCCCCCCCCACCAAAAAAAGGGGAAAAAACTCTGCTGGCAGGGCTTTCATAGGACACATTTTCCCACTAGGCAAGCATCTAGCAACTCACTGTGAGTGCACCCAGTGGAGTCTTCTGAGACAGTTCCCACTGGTCACCGTGAATTTTCCCATAAAAGCAGTTTTGCTTGAACCTTGCTTTGTGATGGCCGATTTAAGAGAATAGCATGAAAATGGTTGTGAAATTTTGTTTCCTGCTTAGAAAAAATGCCGCAGAAACTGTTGTGATGTTGAACACAGCTTAAAAGGACAATGCTATGGGAAAAACTCAAATGTATGAGTGGTTTTATTTCAAAAAAGGTGAAATGTCAAACAAACCTCATTCTGGACATCCATTCCCTTCCCAAATGGATGAAAATGTCGACTCATGGTGCATTTGGTGTTCATCCTACCAGGTCAGCTTTCTATTTATCAAGCTCTCTATTTAGAGGTTCAGAGAAGATTGAGCAACAGTGTGCTGCAGAAAGGCCTGATTTGTGGCTGAAAGACTGTTCTGCCATGCCAGTGCACTTGCTCACGCAGCCATTTCAGTGCGCCAGTTTGTGGCAAAACACTGCATGCCCCATGCACCTGCCTTCCCTCACTTCGCTCAGTGAGACTTCTTTTTGTTTCCTCGAATGCAGGAGAACATGAAAGGGCAGTGATTTGACAATGTAGAAGAGGCGAAGGAAAAAAATGAGAGGTACTGTCAGTCAACCACACAGATGAGTTTGGAAGATGTTTCCAAGAATGGAATCGCGGATGTATTAAGTAGAATAGAGAGTACTTTGAAGGTGCTAAGGTTGTTTCGTAAAAAAAATTAAAAACATCGCTTTGAAGGGAAAAAAATATCCATTTGGGGGGCACCCCCTCATACAGTAAAAATAAAGTGTATTGATGCTTACAATATGAATTGTGACTGTTTGAGATGTTCCTGTATGGTTGTTGTTTTTTTTTTTAAGTTTTTTAGGCCTCACTGCTTTCTGGTGGTGGGAGTAGGAGCCTGTATGGTTTTTAAAGCTATATCCAAAAGGCCAGGGTATAAGTTTACATAATCTGTATTGAAAAAAAACAACTTGATCATTCAACCTTAAGAAAGCCAAAAGGAATTGTGCTGCATAAAAGTTTACTCTAAAGATCTATAAACAGTAAACTTATTTAAAATGTCACACAAAACCACTGTTTCATAAAAGCAAGCAGTAAACTCCAGAGGTCACGAGCTGGGCCGACTCAATGGCAGTGAATTGTGTGTTACTAAGCACTAGAGAAGACCGGAGGTCCTCTGTTCTGCCACCTGGCTACTGGACTGGTCAGCCCTCCAACTCTGGGTATTCCGATTCCCCAAGTGTGAGGAGCTGCAGCAAACAGGCTTACCAAACAAAATCTTGCAGTAAACCAAACCTTCCCTCGGTGGCTCTCCACGGTAGCTTTGATAACCTTTTGCTTTAAGGTCAGTTCCCAAGAAGAGGAAACTCAGATGCTCTGACTTTAGGACCCGCGTCCCTTCCTCCTCTCCAACCTACTTTGGAGAGTCATTGGCAAAAATCCGAAAGCACCACTTTCACTAAATGCCTGCAACTAACTTTAAATTAGGAAGATGAATGGCATCTTTCACAAAAAAAAAAAAAGGGGTGGTGGTGGTGGTTTGTGGGTTTTTTAGGACAGGAGTAAAACAGAAACAATGCCTCCAGTCCAGTCTAGGGAAGACACTTCAGGACCATTCCTGTGGAAAGCCGCCTGTGGCTGGCAGAGGAGAGCGGTACTGTTCCGTCCATTCTCCTCTTGTAGACGTGACATGGGGATTCAAGGCACCACCCTCGGTGGAAACACTTTTTTGCCAATCGAAAAAACATAAACATGCCCCTGCACACAAGAGCGGCCAATATGTGGTCCACAGGCGCACCTTCCCGCGTAGAGCCAGGCCCGCGGAGATGCCACCGAGAGGATGAACCAAAGCCTGGAAAATCACCGCGCCCCCGGCACTCGCTGACCCGGGTAGAGACACCCCGAGGCGCCGGCCCGAACCCTCGCCCGGCGGGGCGCGTGCGCCGCAGGTGCCGGCCGTCCCGGAGCGCGGGACCCCGCAGCCCGCCGGAGCCAGCGCGCACGGTCACGGCGGCGAGGACAATGACGTCAAGCGGAGGATGCCCCGCTCCGGGGATTCCCAACGAGCTTAACCGCCCGCGGCGCCCGGCTGGGAGGGGGGCGGGGGGGGCTCGCGGGGGTCTCCTTCCCGCGCCTGCCTTCGCCCCCAGACGTGAGACCGCCGAGCACCGGAGCAAGTCGGAAACCGCCCCCCCCCGCCCCCCGGCTCGTGGCTGCCGCCCCGCCGAGAGCACAGCCCGCCCGCGTCCCGCCCGCCCCAACCGCCACAAAGAGGCCGCGCCGCTGCCCGCAGAGTCCCCGGGGAGCCGGGGGGGGGGGGGACGCGCTACCTCGCGGGCAGCCGCGGCCGCCGGAGCCCGCCTCCCCGCCCCGGCGGCGCGGCTGGCGCCTCCCTCCGCGCGGGGGCGGCGAGCCGCCCCGCAGAGTCCGGCGACCGCCGGGCGACGCTACACGCCTGCCCTGCCTCCAGGGCTCGCGCCCAGTCGCCGCCCTCGGACGCCGCCACGCAGCAGCCGCCGGGCTGGGCGGCCCTCGGGGCCCGGGCCGGGCGGCGGGAGGCGGCGTCGGAGGCGTGTGCGGAAAGGCGAGTGAGGCGGAGGGGCCGGGCGGGGGCACGAGGGCGAACCCGCTCGGCTGGAGTTGGGGCTCAGATGTCAGCGGGCGGAGGAGAGAGGAGGCGTCGCTCCTGCCTCTCGCCCCCGCGGCTCGGCCCCGCGTCCCGGGCCGCGTGGAGAGTGGAGAGCAAGGGATAGCGAGGGGTGTCGCTCGGCGGCCCTCACCTCCTCGCGACTCGGCCCCCGCCGCCGCCATCTTGGAGCGCTTTCATTCAAACTGGCGCGGTCGGACGGGATAGCTCAGCTGGGGCCGACGCCCCGCCCTCCTCCGGTCCGCGCGGGAGTCGGGAGCCGGGGCCGGGGGTCTGGAACCCGCGAAGCGTCCTGACGTCACTGGGGGCCGGGGCCCGCTGACGGCGGCGAGCGCGCCTGCGCCACACGGTGCGGCGGCCGAGCGCCGAGTGCCCCTGCGGGCCGCGAAAGGGGACAGCGCGCAGAGCTGCCGGGTGGGCTCGGGGTGACACTGTGCTAGGGGGGAGGGGAGGGGAGGGGAACGGAATGCACTGGATTCGGTTCCACCGCCCCGTCACTGGGCTGCTTCTGTTCTTTGGTACCAGAGTTCGCCGTCAAGGCCGTCCCCCTCCCCCCATTTTTAAAGCCATCATAAAGCAGGCATCGCAAGCGCACTGCACAAAATTCAAAACGTACGCTGGGGAAACCTTAAGAAAAAGGGGTTTCTTGCCCATTCCTGCCCCTCCCCCCACCTACGTAATGAACTATTGTTTTCTTCTACCTGCCTTAGATCACAGAGTCTCAAAATAGACTCTCAGTGGGATCCGTGGGCGCGGCTTGGTGCGCGCCTGTGTCTTTGGGAACGGCTGTCCGCGTCCCACCACGGGATTCTGATTGAATCCGTGCGCGCATCCACCCGAGCTCTGGAAATTTCAAAACCTCCCAGATGATTCTACTGTTGAGTAAAGTTTTAGTCTACCTCTCTAAACCAGGACTTTTTAAACTTTGGGTTTTTTTTTTAAGTCTTGGGGGCTCGTACAGTTCTTATCACAACCCATCCATCCATCCATTGTGTCCAGCACATTTGTGGACATTAGGGTTATTTTCAAATATTAGGGTCATCTTCAAAACATTCTTTCTACTGGGCTTTTCAAATTTTAATGTGTTTAGGAATTGTCTGGGGAAACTGTTTAAAATGCACCCGTGCAACCTGGGGGTCTGCATTTCTGACAGGTCTGCCTGAGGCCACTTGTGCGTCCATGGCAAGGCCACCACTTTACCTACTTGACCCCTCCTGTCTCTAATTCCATGGGATAGCCTTGTCACCTGTGATATACATTCACTGTCAGAGAAGCAATGTCAACTCATAGCGTTCCCATATGGCAGGGTACCCATCTTCCAAATTTCTTGGCAAAGACAAGCTTTTTTTTGTTAAAACTTCAGCATTGAAGTTTTCCTTGATTACTTTCACTTATGGACCTCTCCTGATTGAATGTTGACCAGTTTTATGTGGTACACTGACTCTCAGTATTATCCTTTCCATTTTCTTTAGATGCTTTCTGCATTTGCAATATTCTCTTCATAGAATCCAATATTGAAACTCAAGCCTTTGATTTTTTTCATCAGTTCTCTCAGTTTTGAGCTTTCCTGTTGGTTTTCTAACTCCAGGTCTCTGGACATTTCATTATATTACTTTAGTTTATCTTCTCAAGCTGGTTTGAATTTTGATTGGGAATTGTTTCACTCATTATTTCTTCTGGACATGTTAGCCACTTTCCATTTAGGAGCAAATTTCAGATTCTTCTGACATCCATTTTGGTCTTTTCTGTCGTTTTCATGACATTTGCTTTCCTCATGTGTGGTTCTTGATGTTGCCCCCCAGCCCACCTGCTCAGTAGTGCTTGATGCACCCAGTCTGTTCTTGAGAGCTATCCAAATTCAAGTGGAATATACTCAGGGTTATAGTTTCGCTCTCATATGGACTTTTTTTGAGCTTTAACCTAGACTTATGAGAAATTAATGGTTTGTTCAACCCCTAGCTTTGTTCTGATACTGAGCTGCTCCATTGTCTTTCCATAAAGGTAATTGATGTCCGTGAATAGAGTCACCATTTATTTATGCTGTTATAAAAAGGTATTTGTAAAAAAAAAAAGTATTTGCAAATAGTGGACAGTCTTGACAGTCTTGCAAAATTCTATCATGTAATTTCCAGCTTCATTTCTATCAGAAAGGTCTTATTTTCCAAGTACCAGTCCTTCCTATTTGCATCTACTTTAGCATTCTTGTCATCAGAGATTACCAAGGCATCTTGATGATATTTGATCAATTTCAGACTTAAGAGGATGGTAAAATTCTTCAGTTTCATTACTCTAATGATTTTCGCTATCTGACACAGTTCCACTGCTATTTAGAAGGTGTTCTGTGACTAATTTATCATTTATAAGGTCAAGCTAGAAAATATTTCTACAAAACCAAAGAAACCTTTAGTAAACAACAATATCATAATGTGAATTTATTTTCTGCCATACCTTTCATCTAAGCCTATATACTTCTAAAGGCAGTGTTTCCATTTCTTCAACCCTTCCCTGAAGAATTCTGTACTAATTTACACATCAGAATATTAGTTTTGGCATCCTCGAAGGATTTAAATGGTTTCATTTTAAATGTTCTTTGATTTGGGAGAACAGGGCTGTAGGGTGGATGAGGTTAAGGTTTGCCAATGGAATTCTCCCAGGGCAACCCTTGCCACCCTTAAGAATGAACAGCTACATTTCCATGATGGGGAAAATTACTCGGTGCAACTTTCCTGGCTTTTTTTTCTCAACAGTGCAGTTTCCAGTGGAAAAAAACTTTTGCATAAAAATCTGCCGTGAGTATACTACATCCTTCCAGAAAACCTATAAAAATTTCCACCTAGGAGTTCTAACCTCTGACCTCTGTTTTGAATTGAACTGGCCCAGGTAGCTCCCCTCAGAAGCCCCTGTTTTGATTGGATTTCTGAAGGCCCCTCCCCAGACTCGGGCAGCCACGTTTATTACCTACAGACCTTGTCAGCATTCACCCATTGACCAGGGAATGTTTAAATACACTTTGTGGAATAAACTCATACATAAGTGAACTGGAATTCTAGTAGTGATACTTTAAAAAATTTATAATTTCTGTTCTATAAAAGTGAGTCACTTTCTTAAAATATCTTGATTTTAGCTTGTGATATATAACAATATCTATATGACCATTAAACTATCTATATATATGACAAAAAACAATAATTTCTATGAGTGTAAAGGCAATCCTAGACTGAGATATTTGAGCATCTTGAGAAATTCTAGCTACATGGAGAACAAGCCTGACACCCACACACACCAGTGCACCAGTGAGAAATACAGAAGTTTTCCCCCCCTCCCTGTCAGAAATACAGAATTTTTTTTTTGGGGGGGGTCATCACTGCCCTCAGGTGGTAGGAGTAGGAGGCCCAGCCTTTGCGCCTGTGGAGCTGGAATCGAATCTCCATCCCAGTGGGCCGCAGTCCCGCGCACAACCACTACGCCACCGGGGCTCAGCCCCAGAAATACAGAATTTTATAACCCCCAAATTCTTTTTCACTGAGATAACATGGTCCACTTTAAGTATTGTCTTTGAGAAGCACTGAATTGAGCATTTGCAATTTAAATAATGCAGATTATGTCAGAAAAATATTCTATCAGTAAAAGTGAAGTTTACAAGAAATAATCTGAATTTTCTACAGTGTCACAGAGTAAATGTTTTAAGCTTTATGGGTCATATAACCTCTGGTGTAACTACTTGATCTGGCTGTTACAGAATGAAAACCACCAAAAACAAAACCTAAACAAATGACCGTGGCTGTGTTTTTGTCAGGGGGTGATCTCGCTGCAAGGGTTCAACAAGCAGTTGTGTAGCGATAATTATTTATTATAACACCGCTAAAGGGACCACGAGAGAGAGAAAAAGGGCATTACAAGTTACATATATATCCTTTCATGATGCATGCTCACCTCCACTAGATGGTCCATGTGGAGCGAGACAGGCGAGCGGCAGCCTGGATGGAGGCAGGCTGATACGAAACAAGCTTGAGAGAGGCAGGCTGAGAGTGAGCCTCTATCTTGCGTCTTGTGGCAGTCATGTGCTTATTTTAATTTTATGATTGAGATGTAGGGGTGGTGTCTAGCCTGTTAATCTGGAGATAGCCATTGAGTAGCCATTGAGGCCTCTATGTGGGCATGGCTTTCTCCTGAGACTTATAGGAAATCTCGTGATATTTCCCTCATGAAGATGAGAAGCTATCTTCCCCAGTTGTTGGGAGTTAGTCTCAGAGGCAATGAGTCATGGAAAAGACAAGATGGCAGCGTC
>PVJH01014560.1:0-56525 GCA_004026705.1 Nesogale talazaci | reverse complement strand
GGAAGGAGGAGAGGGAGGGGGAGAGAGAGAGAGAGAGAGAAGAAAGTGGAGAGAGAGAAGAGAGAGGAGAAAGGAGAGAGGAAAAACGGCTGTCGAAGTTTGTTGCTGATGGGGTTTCTTGGTGCCTGACTCTGGCCTGGACGACCTAGGCAGCGGCAGCCTAGGCTTACCCTCGCGTCCGAGCGAGCTGCGGTCAGTGCCTCAGCAGCTTGCAGAGAACTGACCTGTTCATCGTTCATCACCTCACTCCGCTTAACCTGGAATTGTTGCCTCATGCTGGGCCATGGACTCGCATTCATAGTGGCCCAGCGCCAAGCCCTGCCTGGTCCATACCACCCTCGCCATCTGCCCTCTGGTTGGGTCCGCGGCTCTGACCCCGGCGATCCATCCACCACCTGTCTCCATGTTTTTCAGAGACCCGCTCTTTAACCAGGTCTGATTATCCTTCCCCAAGGATTGTTCCTTCCAGGAAACACAGGTGTCCGAGGCAGTAAATCTTCACCGAAGCACACCGCCTCGTCTGTCTCCCACCAAGTCGCCTGTGGATTCAAGCCATCCACCTTCCAAGTAGCATCCACTTAGCCCAATGTGCCACCAGGGATCCCTCTTATCCTCTTACTATTATTATAATTGCTATGCTGCACTGTATGCCTGTCAGTAGTAGGTGACATATACATTGAGCATAGACAGAAACTCCATAAGTGAAATATTGTTGTCCTCATTTTCTTACTTAGGAAAACTGAAAGGGAAGTTAAGTGATTGGGTCTGAAGGCAAGCTACCCAAAGACCTTCAGCTCACCTACCCCCTGCAGGCCAATGCTCTTTCCGCTATGACACATATCCACTGCCTTTTGAACCTGTGTGTCAATGAGAGGATCTTAAAAAATAACACATACCACTAACACTAATAGAAAATATGACGTGTTTTCTCTCAGGCTCTTCTCTCTCAAATCTGTCTGGAGAGGATGCCTTAAAATATTCACCGGCTTGATAGGAATTTCAACTAGATGAAACATAATTTTCTTGTGGCTTTTAAGGATGTTGAAGACAGCGAATAAATATGTATTTTTTTAAGATGACTTATATAGGATGTCCAGGAATACATAGACTCTTGACTGCTGGTAAAAACTACCAAGATAGCTGAGCCCCGGTGGCGTAAGTGGTTGAGTGCAGGACGGCAGCCCACGGGCTTGGCGGTTCGAATCCAGCGGCGGCTCTCAGGAGTGGCACTGGGTGGCACCCAAGACCACCAGAGGCAGTGATGACCACACACACACACACACACACACACACACAAACACTGCCAAGACAATTGGGTTCTGCTATGAATTCATTGTTGGGGTGGGTTAGACAGTCTTTGGGTACTATGACAATCAAATAACAGAAAGTGACCTGTACATTTGAAGTCCCTCACCACCACATGCTAACTATTCAGTGAGGGAACAGTTTAGCATGTTTCTTGTGAAACATGGGGAGTTTCATTCTTACATGTTTTTACTTATATTTTGTAGGCTTGGAGCAGTATTTTGGTGTCTAGAACCGTGGGAGCCCTGGGGAAAGGTTTAATGGCTATAAACTGGGTAAGTAACAAAGAGCCCACAGGACTCTGTGGGATTAGCTATCTACATAAGTCTTGTTTTAGGATATCCACGAAAATGGATTGGCTACGGGGCCTTTGGGTAAAGAGAGAGAAAATAAACTCTAAGGAGTATTTCCTAGAGTCTTCTTATTCATTATGGGGTTAGTCACAGGAAGCATGTGGGGTTTCTACTAAATTATTTAATCTGCGTGGTCTACCATTCTAGCAATCAGAAATCAGAGGGTTTAGAGGGACGCTTTCTCTAGTTTGAAGCATTCTTCTGCTGACAGTCTCCGAGTTCAAGCCAGAATCAAGCTTTCCTTCGGAGACCACTCATACAAGGTGGCCTGAAGATCTGGATGAGCACCACGGAACCCATCGGGGGCACTCTATATTAGTCTTCAGATCTCACTTGCCTTTCTTGCTTTGATAATACCTCACAATAAGCTAACTGAATTTATTCATGACAAACCTGAACATTTCTTTAATGAGATTTTAAAGTTAAATCTGACAAGACACCACCCAAAATCCCAAACCAAAAATTCCTCGAAAGCATAAACTAAAACAAAGAAAGAGAAAACAGCATGAGAAAGGCAGACCACAGAACCACAGAGAAACAGGATGTCTTTTTAGCAACATCCCACAAAAATTCAAGGTCATTAGTAATGGCACGCAAAAGAGTTTCCATGGACCTGATTCCAATCGAGGGCAAGGTAACTTGGGAGGCATTCAACTTTTCCCCACCCAATGAACATGGAAGCAAACAGTGTTTGCTATGCAGATAATTTCAAGATGTGTTCCCTAGCAAGCTCTTCCAACCACATTGTAAGCTTTGCCCCCAGCTATAGGAATTCTGGGACAATTGCCTTTCCTCATCCCAATTATACTTATGACTGAATAATTAAAATGAATAAGTAATAGAAATTCTATTTTAGCTAGAAATCCAAGCTAAATCTTCCAATTCTGCTTAGCATGTCACAAATTGATATTTCATTCCAATTTAATTCTGAGTTTCCTTCTCAATTAGTTTATAATCTGGAAGGAAGAGGATAATTAACACTCTCCAAACCTCCAGAAAGGGGGCCATTAATTTTAATGAAAATAAATTACACCAATGTACAAGAATAAACATACAAAACTAGATCCTAAACGGGAAATGGAAATCTCTCTTTCAACCTCTTACTGGGATTAACAAATGAACAAAAGTAAAGCAGAAGATGAAGGGTTTAAACAAAACCAGTAAGACCTTCGACAGGTAGAACCTGTGTGTGGCAGTGTGTACCGCAGACACTTGGCAGAGAAAGAAGACAAATATTTTCCACTAAATGGAGCAATGAGAAAAATACTAATCCTGAATTCTGTCAAAGGCAGAAAGTTTGACAGAGAGAGCTGGAAAACAAGATAATTTCATCAAGCTCCAGCTTTTGTAGGTTCCACCGTGACGAGATAAATGAATGAAAAGTTACATTGGAATTTATGCTCTACAAATATTCTTTCCATGTATTTGTGGGGTGAGAGGAAATCTGTAAATCTTGATCATATACTGAACTCAAATAAAATATCAATAAAGTCCCAATGTGGTAATGATACCTATTCCATATTCTCTAAGACTGGAACTAAAAATTAAAAATGCAAAACAGCAAGAAAAAAAGTAGAGAATGGGTGTATAAGTAAATGTGGTGAACAAAACTGATGGTGTTCATCACATTTGAGAAGATACAGCATCTGGGTTCTTAAAGGCTTGGAGTTCAACAAGCCGCCATCATTATTGCAGGGAAGCAATAAAGCCCACATGGGAGAAACATGCCAGCCTGTGTGATCATGAGGTGTAGATGGAATCAGGAACAGGCATAAGAAAACGCCAAAACCGCTGAGCACCAGTGGCGTAGTGGTCATGCACAGGACTGCAGCCCACTGGGATGGAGGTTCAAATCCAGCAGCAGCTCCACAGGAACAAAGGCTGGGCCTCCTACTCCCACCACCAGAGGGCAGTTATGCCCCCCCCCCAAAAAAAAAACAAACAAAAAAAGAAAACACCAAAACGAACAAATATTTCAATGCAAAGGAGAGGGGTTGGAGTGGAGACCTAAGCACATCTATAAACAATTGGACATCCCCTCACAGAAGGGTCACAAGGAAGGGAAGAGTCACTTAGGGTACAATATAGCACTGACAAAATACACACCATTTCTCTACTTTTTAAATGCTGCCTTCCCCCACTATCATGACCCTAGTTCTACCTTACAAATATGGCTAGACCGCAGCATGTACACTGGTACAGACCAGAGCTCTCCACACATGGAATCCAGGAAAGATAATCTCTTCTGAAACAGTCATAGGGGTAGCAATACCAGGAGAGTAGGAAGAAGGTGCGGGGAGAAAGGAAGAACCAATCGCAATGATCGATGTATTAACCTCCCATCCCACCCCAGAGGGACAAGCACCAAAAATAGGGGTGAGACCAATATTAAGAGTAGTGATACAAGGAGATTAAAGGGTAGGTGGGGGGAGAAAGGAGGAACAGATCACAGTGATCTACATATAACCCTCTCCCAGGGAGAAGGACAAAAGAAAAGTGGGTGAAAGGAGACATCAATCAATGTAAGATATGACAAAATAATAATGACTTATAGATTATCAGGAGTTCATGAGGGAGAGAGGATCTGTGGAAGAGGGAAAAACGAGCTGATACCAAATAGGGCTCAAATAGAAAGAAAAGGCTTTGAAAATAATGATGGCAACAAACGTACAAATGTGCCTGACACATAGATATATGAATAAATTGTGATGAGCTGCATGAGTCCCCAATAAAATGAATTTTTAAAAAAGGAAATAAAACAATGATGGCAAATGTACACAAATGTGACTGATACAAACGATGTCTGGATTATTATAGGAGCTGTACGAGACCCCATTAAAATGATTTTTAAAAAGAAGAAACAAAACTGCTGTGCTGGGCAACACTGCTGCACAAGACGTCTTTAAAGAAAAAAATGGGTGAGAAATATTGAAGAATCTTGAAACCTCGCAAGTCCAAGAGGCAATTAAAAGTTCAGTTTCAAATCATTAAAAATATTCATAGTGAATGAAGGCCAAACATGATAGTGGGACAAGAGGAAAGTAAAAGGAATTAGAGGAAAAACTAGGATGCAAAAGACATTTACAGAGGTCTTCCTGTAGGCATGTATCTATGTAAATATATTTAGACGTAACACTAGGGGAATAGATCTAGTATGTGTATTTATTTGTAAAGTATAAGGCAGCAGATGGACATTGGGCCTCCACTCAAGTACCCCCTCAAAAGAAGAACACTTTGTTCTACTAACTCGGCACTCTGTGATGCTCACCTCGTCTGACACAATTGCTGAAGATAAAATGGATGCATAAGCAAATATGGTGAAAAAAGATGAAGGTGTCCAGCTATCAAAAGATCTGGGGTCTTAAAAACTAGAAAGCAACCATCTAACTGAGAAGCAACAAAGCCCACATGGAAGAAGCACATCTTTGTGTGTGATCACGAGGTGTCTATGGGATCAGATATCAGGCATCAAAGACCCAAAACAAAACAAAAGCATATCGATATGAATGAAAGGGAGGGCAGAGTGGAGACCCAAAGCCCGTCAGTAGTTAATTGGACTTTTCCTATCAGAAGTGTCACAAGGAAGACACAAGCCAGTCAGGGCACAGTATATCATTTTCCTCTAGTTCTTCAGTGCTTCCTCTCCACCACCCCTATTATCCCAACTCCAATTCTACCTTACAAGTTCAGCTAGACAAGTGCATGTATACTGTTACAGATAAGAGCTCACAAAACAGGGAATCCAGGACAAATAAACACCTCAGGACCAATAATGAGAGTTGTGATAGTAGGAGGGCAGGAGGAAGGGTGGGGCAGTCCTCCAAGAGGAACGGACAACAGAAAAGTGGGTGAAGAGAGACAGCGGTTGGTGTAAGACATGAAAAAAACCCCAACAATTTATAAATTATCAAGGGTTCATGAGGGAAGGGGGAGGGGAAAAATGAGGAGCTGATACCAAAAGCTCAAATAGAAAGAAAATGTTTTAAAAATGATGAAGGATATATATACACACACACACACACACACACACACACACACATACATATATATATCCACATGTGCTTGACACAATGGATATATGTATAGATTGAAATCAGAATTGAAGAGCTCCCAATAAAATAATTTTTAAAATACTCATTGTACAGATGACTTGCAGGTATCATTTCACATCTTTTTGTTTTCACATCTGATGGCAGCCAAATCAGTGGCAACTACTTCCAGCAAAGTGCCAACAGCCTGCTTCATGGATTATCTACCAAGAAGCGGTGGGGTAAGGTGGAGGGAGGTCTTATTGACTCAACCAATAGGGAATGAGAGCTCATGGAGAAACATCACTTCCCTTTGTCTTGAGGTAGGGGACACATTAAAAGATATTGTACTGGTGGGATCCAGGACCATCAGTCCCCAAGGATGACTAGCTCAGTGATGTATACTTCAATGTAGCATGTAGCTCCTTCATCCCTTTGTTTCACTCTCCCTGGCACATCAGTCCTGTTTCCTAGAATTGCTTCCACTTAAAAAGCTTATTACCTCAGACTCACTTTTCCCTTCTCATAACCCAAGACAAGTGAGTTTCCTCCTGAAAAGCAGAGCCTCCAGAAGGGATCAGGAGCCGAAGTCACCAGTGGAGTGATGACAAGATCTCTGCTGTGCTTGAGAGATGTTCAGATAACCAAGAGATGACTGGGGAGATTGCTATTCAAGACTGATCATGAGCAATAAGTGCAATTCACTACAGAATTAAGACAAAACAAATGTGGATAATGCCTTGATATTACAGAAATTAGGAACCTAGTACAAATTAGGAAAGAAAAACAAACTGTAGTAGCTTCCTAACTGTTTCATCTATAAAAACTTAGAGTTGAAGCATAGCATTAAAGCTGATGAACTATAATAAATAAGAATATAATATAAATACAATATACTTAGAAATATAAAGGTAAGGCTAAATCATATTCCGCTAAAACCTGTTGTTGCGATAAAAGAGGGGAAAGGAAGATGATAATTTTTTAGCATCACCAAATAGGGAACTAATAAATACTAATCAAGCTAGAGCATTAGGTGTATTAGACATTAGAAAAATACACAAATCTTTCTTAATAGCATACACATATACCTATGTAAAGAAAATAAGCCATGGGCTGAGCCCCGGTGGCATAGCGGTTGTGCGTGGGACTGCGGCCCACTGGGATGGAGGTTTGATTCCAGCTCACAGGAGCAAAGGCTGGGCCTCCTACTCCCACAACCGCAGTGATGCCTAAATAATAATAATAATAATAAGCCACATAGCTTAACTTTTTAACCGTCAAAAACAGAGTACATAAAATAATACAGCAGAGTATCAGATCTCTCTAAATATCAATAAATGAAAAGTTACTTAATTGATACATTCCAAGATCTTCAGACTGAATTATAAAACAATCACCAACTTCCTTTACAGATGGAGACATGCGTTGATGGATGGTACAGGACCAGGCAGTGTTTTGTTCTGTTATACATAAGATATGTATGAGTTGGGGCCAACTCTCTGGCCCCTAACAGCATCATGTTTTAAAAGAGGTATAGTTAAACCAAAATGATCCAGAAGGGCTCAAAATAAATACCTAGAAATGCCACCCTCTCTGCCCAAATAAAAAAGGACCAGAAACTTAATTTTGAAGAAGGAAATTCTAACTAAAAAGCATTAACTGATACACAAATGAGGACTTCCTTGAAATTAAAGGGCACAACTCAGAGGGTATAACTGGATATGCCTCCTATGTACCAGACACCATGACCATCAATGTTACAAAGGAAAAATTGCAGAATTCATGAAAAAATGACTGCAATTCACCATATTACTAGGCTCCATTATCCTATGTATAATGCAAACCCAAGGCATTGTCTTACACCATTCTTCATATAATTATGACTCATAAAGACTCGATAGGATTGCCAGAATTGACCCAGAGGGTTTCCAAGTGTGTAATCTTTATGGAAGCTGACTGCCATATGCTTCTTCTTCTTCTTCTTTTTAAAAATCAATTTACTGGGGGATCATACAGCTCTTATCCATACATACATCCACCATGTCAGGCAGATTTGTACATATGTTGATATCATCAATTTCAAAACATTATCCATCTACTTGAGCCCTTGGTATCAGGTCCTCATCTTTTTCCTTCCCTTCACCCCTCCCTTCCTCCCTCCCTCCCTCATGAACCCTTGAGGATTTATAAATACTATTATTTTGTCATGTCTTACACTGACAATGTCTCCCTTCACCCACTTTTCTGTTGTCCTTCCCCCTGGAAAGGGCTTATACGTATTTAATTGTGATAAACACCCTTACCCCTGCCACCTTCCCCTTATTTTCCTGCTATCGTTATTCTCATTGATCCTAAAGGATTTATCAGTCCTGGATGTCCTATATTTCCAGCTCTTATCTGTACCCATGTACATTCTCTGGTCTAGCCAGATCTGAAAGGTAGAATTAGGGTCAAGATAATGGGGGGTGGGAGATTAAAGAACTAGGGAAAAGTTGTATGTTTCATTGGTGTTACACTGCATCTTGATCGACTTGTGTCTTCCTTGTGATCCTTCTATAAGAGGATGTCCACTTGTCCACAGATGAGCTTTGGGTCTCCACGCTGCACTCCCACTCATTCAAATTGATACGATTTTTTGTTCTTGGTTTTTGATGCCTGATATCTGATTCCATCAGCACCCCATGGTCACACAGGCTAGCGTGCTTCTTTCAAGTGGGCTTTGTTGCTTCTCAGCTAGATGGTCGCTTATTTATCTTCAAGCCCCTAAGATTCCAGATGCTACATCTTTTGAAAGCCAGGTACCATCAGCTTTCTTCACCACACTTGTTAATGCTCTGCTTTGTCTTTAGTGATCGTGATGCTCTGTGAGCATCACAGAGAGCCAAGTTAATAGAACAAAGTGTTCTTGTACTGTAATCACAAAAGACTAGAAGCAAATCTAAAGTAGAGGCCCAATGTTCTCCTTCTACCTTAGTACCAAACCTATAACATCTAGTTCCCTATCATCTTATATAAATACATTTACATATGTACATATCTGTATTTAGACCTCTATGCATACCCTTTGTCCCCTAGTTCTTTCTTCTATTTCCTTTTACTTTTCTCTTGTCCCACTATCAAGTTCAGCCTTCATGTGGGTTTTAGTAATTCCTCTCAGTTACACTGTCCTTGACCAAGCCCTAACAGGCCTCCTCCACTCTCCTCACCATTGATTATAGCTCACTTGTTGTCCCCCACCCCTTGTTCCTAGGTAAACACCCACTTTCTTTCCCCTGCCTCCTCCTCTCCTATGCCCCCCTCCCATCCCCGCAATCATCAGTCTGTTGTTTTCTCCTCCAGATTGTTTATCCTGCCTAGCTTATCTAGACAGACATGTAGAGGCAGTAATATGCACAAAAACAAGACAGAGCAAAACAAAGCAACAAAAGAAAAGAAAACAACAACAAAACCAAAGACCAAAAAGAGAAAAGTCTATAAATAGTTCCATGTATGTTTGTTGACATTGAAGAGTGCTTTTTTGGTCAAATCTGGTGAGGTGCCATGCTCTGGCCCCACAGTATATATTCCCTGGGGACTTTATTGCTCTGTACTCACCAAGACGTAAATTTCATTTTTCATTCAGCTGTACTACTACTATAATCCAGTTAAAATATATTCAAGTATTCAAAATAGGACCAAACTTACACAGCCTAGATCATGCTGGCTATGCCCGGCTCCCAATCCATTCTCTCTTCTTCTGGGGTATAAACTTGAATTACATTATGCTAGCTTCCCTGCAGTTAGGTCATGTGAGTGAGTTCTAGCAATGGGATGGAGCAGAAATGAAGCCCATTACAAGAAACCTGTGTTTTATGTTTCCATTTCTCTTCCTGACAAGCAGGAATGATTCCTCTTGGTTACATTGCCCTTCATCAAGCCCTGCCAGGCCTCCTACACTCTCCTGACCATCGATTTTGGATCACCTGTTGTTCCTTTGTTAACACCCACTTCTTTCCCCCACCTCCCTCTCTCCCATGCCCTCCCAAAACTGTGGGTCCCATTTTTTTCCCTCCTCTGGATTGTTTATCCCCCCTATCTTATCTAGAGAGACACAGAGACAGTACTAAGCACAAGAAACAAGACAGACCACCTGCTTCTTCTGAGGGCCTGCTAGTGTATTCAAGTCAGGGACCTTTTAATTAGCAGTCAAGAACTTATCCATTGAATCACCAGGGCTCCTTAATGTCCTGCAATCAAAAAAGGTGGGGAAAATTAACAAACCATTCAGTATAAAAATACTCGAGTGGGAAAATGTCTATATCAGTTTAACATGCAGAGCAAGTCTATCTCAGTCTAAAACTCATCATTATGCTTCAAGGGGCAACAATAGGAGCACTCTTACTAAAACTATGTACAAGAAAGTTAGGCCCACTCTAACTATTATTACATAACATCATACTCAGGTAGGAGCCTTTAGCTTAGAGAAAGACAATAAAGATATGTAAACTGGATATAAGAAGGCAAAACTATCATTATCAACATCATTACAACCTGAAAAACAAAAGAGTAGCTTCTACATGTCCAAATAGTAATTAGAAGAGGCAAATGGTGAAAGAAAAGGCTACAATGAGATGTCCATTACATGGTCAATATAGGCATTTATATCACAAATATGTTATTGGTTAAGACCATGAAGTATAATTTGGGGGGGGGGGCATCACTGCCCTCTGGTGGTCGTGGGAGCTACCCAGTCTTGCTCCCGAAGAGCTGCTGCTGGATTTGAACCGCCAAGCCAATGGACCACAGTCCCGCACTCAGCCACTATGCACAGTGAAGTATTGAATGTAATAAGGAAAGACTGGAAGCAAATCTAAAGTCCATTAGCAAGGGTCTAGTAGCTTTCCATTCTCACAAGAATTATAGTATCTGAAACCTACAGAGGCAGGTGATAGTCTGTTCTACAGGGCTATTCTGAGTCAGAAGTGACTGGCAGTGTTTATTTGTTTATCTTCTTTAATAAAATGAAAAAGGAGCCCTAGTGTGCTGTGGCTAGGCTTGTGCTGCTAGCCAAAAGTAGGTGGTTCAAACCAGCCAGCTGCTCCAAGGGAGAAAAAAGAGGCTATCTGCTTCCATAAAGATTTAGTCTTAGAAACCAAAAAAAACAGTGCTCACTAAATTTAGTCTAAATTGACTTAATGACAGTGCTTTTTTTGTAAAAAAAAAAAAAAAAAGGCAAAGTAATGGTGATATATCCATCATAATGCATATCTTGCAGCTGTAAGACAAATATGGACACTTTATATGTAATGATGAGACATATCACCAAGATATATGCTACTTGTGTATGTGTGGAGGGGGGCTTCAGAGTCTATAAGTGTACATAAAAAAATAAGAATTCATATAGCTTTAATTTGAAAAAGTTCTAGAAGATTCCCCTTGAAACCAACCATAAAAACAGTGAATTATATGTGTAAATGATCACTTCATGAGTGATAAGGCTATGAACAGAAATTCATTGTATTTGTTGTTATATTATTTTTCTTTTGAACCACGAAGGAAGCAACTAGAAAAAATAAAAACTTTTAATTAAGAGAAGACGCAGTAATCAGATGTGTGGTGTCAGTGCAGGAAAGTGTATGTCAACAGAACTGGTGCAAAGTCCAGAAATAGATGTAAATGAACGAAATAAAATTCATTGCAAGTGAGTGCTGGAACTATAGGTGGGTTGTATATTCTTTTGCTTATGCATTTTGTCTGTTTCCTCAGTGAGTCCGTTTCTTTGAAGTAATAGAAAATAACTTAAAATGTGTTTAATTCCTTTTAGAAAGTTTAGCAGTGGCAAATTATGGACGGTTAAGACCATAGGGAATCAGAATACCTCTTCTCCCTAATATTGTTTGAAATGGATAGTCACTCCTAGTCAAAGAATACATTTCTTGCCTAAGAAGGTGTGAAGGGAGAAAAATACAGGGAAAGACCAATGTGTCATAAGCTTCATTAATTGCATGTTCAGATATGTATGACTCAAATGCAAAAGTGAGAAGTGGTCTTTAGGGAAACCCCTGTACTGAAGTAGACTCTTAAATGACCATTTCTTCAACCCTGTGGGCTCATCTCACCTACGCTTTTTGCACACTGAGTCATCTGGCAGACATCTCTGGCTGTAAAGCTTGTGTGTGTGTGTGTGTGTGTGTGTGTGTGTGTGTGTGTGTGACTGAACTCAGAATCCCTGTCACTGGGGTGAATCTTCCTTCTACACTTGATAGCAAAGTTAATATGTTTAAAATGGGACTACTTTACCCCACCCGCACTCTCACCCAAATCTGCTCTTCTCCCAGTGCCCAACACAGTCCATCTGGGGTGCCTTTCCTCTCCCTCTCCTCCCCACATCCAACAGATGTATCCATGTGCTGTCAATTTGCTGATAAATGAGTCTATGATGCATCCAGAGGGTATTTTCACTGACTCTTTCTCTCATTATTTTTTATCTCTAATTCCTGAACAGTTCAATCCATCTTCTACATTAGCATAGGAGTGACTGTTCCAAAATGAATCTTATGTCCTATTGTCATTTAAAAATCCTTTTATGACTTCTAGTAAATTGCATTATATATAATAGGAGTCCAATAAACACTTATAAATGAATGAATAGATGGGCGACTGCTTGTTGGGCACTGAGTAGATTCTGGCCATTATTTTTAGACTATTAGTCATAAAACCATTGTTAGAAGAGCTGCCAGGCAGTGAGAGGCATTTTCCAGTTCTTAACCTCTACAATGACTGTCCCTTTCACATCAAAAGGGATAGAGCTGTTTGACGTTTAAAACTTCTTGATTCAATTTTATTAAATATTGCTAAGTTTTCGCTAAGAACCTATGTTAAGCTAACACATGAAACAAAACCTGATGCTATGTTTATAATATGTGTATATATAAATATATATGAGGGCATACATATTTATTAGTTTTATTTACTAAGATAAAGCAGTATTTCCAAACAAAGGGTTCAAATACACTTGTATTCCTCAAAATGATTTCTGCTGGCATGTTTTTTTGTATCAAATGCAGTAAATGACCAGGTTTCAGACACGCAATTTCAAAATCAGAGACAATCAATGATAGCATTTTATATGAAATTTTGGAACTGAATACACTTCTAAATAACCATCTTAGTTGCAACAGGATTTCTCCAGGGCTGCAGACACAATGGAGATGTATTTCCTAGTGGTAGTTTAAAATCCAGAATTCTTTCTGTTTCAAATTCATATACATTGAGCAACACAAAGGAATGTTCTCCCTAAAAAAAAGAAAGGAAGAAAAAAAAAGACAAATTCTTACCCACTAAATTGTTATTCAAAGCACATTCTTTGTCAGTGTACGTAACACTTTTCAGTAATGCTAAAAAGCATCTAAGGATGTATATCATCATGCTGTAAATTTAAATGCAATTCTGACCTGTATTTTTATGAATTAATAAAATGTTACTTGGGCAATCTCGGTTTTGCTGTTAATCAGGAGAATAGTGTCTTTAAGAATGTATCCTAGCAACCTCTCAGCAGCTAAGGAAAGACCTAACTGACAATGCACAGCGATTTAATTAGGCTGCTGGTCTCCATCAAATTTAGCAGTTAATCAAAAAGATATTTAAAAACAGACACAGAAATTACGCCACAACTGAAAATGAATTTTGTTGGTGAGGGAAAAAAATCGGGAGAATTCCCTAACTCACATGAGAACTCACTAGTCTGGAACATGTTTATTAATGAACTGCACTGCAAGGGATTTAGTAAAGTTGTGATTCCAGTGGGAATGTCAGAATCAATATATCAATTATTCTCAAAAATTGCTAGTCTCAGGGTCAAAATTATATTGGGATAATCACAGCGTGGTAGATATATTCAAAACTTGCAGACCTGCTACATTTTTATTGGCCCGTCCAAGTATACATTTTGAGCCCTAGAGAAATGAGCTCTTGGATACACATGTGAAGCTGGAACTATTTTCACCACCACCACTTCCACCAACGCCCACTCCTCCCACCTCATTGTCACCACCACTATTGTGCACGGCCTGCTACTTGGCACCAAATAATCAGATTGTAAACAAAATGATCTATCCAAGATGACTTTCTTTTTCATTTTGTTTTGGTAATGAGACATGTAAATCAAGAAAGCTGGAGAATAACATATGGAAACTTCGTATAGGAAATGAGAGCCAGACTCGTGGAAATATAGCTTACCTTGTGCTTAGAAATAAACATTTCTTCTGGATGTATATGGAAATTCTTGCGTATATACCTTTTCACAAACATATACAGGCTAATGAGCGGACACAAGAGAATAGATTAATAAGGGTGAGCGTCTACATCCCACGTTCTTGAGTAGCAACTGGGCTTTTCAAAGCTCACGAGCAACCATTTAAAGTGCAACCATTGGTCTCTCCCTGTTTGGAGGCAAAAGAGTGATGAAAGATGGAAAGACATCTGGAAGCAACTAGTTCCGTGGGTTAACGGACCATGCAAACATGTCTCCACAACCCTGAGACCAGGAGAAGTAGACAGTGCCCCACTATCTACCAACCATCAAGAAAAGGATCAGCTAATAAGGTCTTGGATAAAGTGGGAGCAAAATGTGGACCAAAACTCAAAATCATGAGATAGACCAGTCTTACAGGTCAGAGACAAATGAGCGCTCCAAAGGCTGTGGACCTCGGTCTGCAACTGATTCATCCCTGTAATAGAGAGATATTCCACATAAGATTATAAAAAGGGCAGCATTTATAGAGTCAATGACACAGTTCAGAAGATTTGGAAAGGAGGAGGGGCAGAAGTTGGAAATAAAGGGAGAAACTACAATGGGTAATACATTGAAGGAATTGTAAAGGACAGCTGAAACAAAGCCTGCGGGGATTGTTGTGTTACCAGAGCAAGTTGCTAATGGAAATTTCTTTGCCTGCTTAATAAGAGTGACAAAACAAGAAATCAAGCTGACTTCACAACCAAAAAGTGAGAGAGGGGGGTACCTTGCAAGGGATAAATGTGACACAGTTTTATTGAATAGAGGAACATTTTGCAAGGTGAAATGTGGAGGGGCCAGACGCAAGGCAGACATCTCCCCAAATGAGGATCATGGGGATGTTTTCAAGGGAGGTTAGGCAGAAATGACAATGTATTTACTCATGAAAGAAAGTGGAGAATTCCATAAACTCAGTCTACATGTGTAGGGTTATGGCAGTTGAGTGCACACACAACAGGTGTTCAACATAGGGATTATGACAAAAGCTTCTTGGTGGAGTTTCCTTACTTATTATAAGATGCTACTGATGTGACAGCTAGCTGGTTCCTTGGGGTCCAGTTCTCTGCCCTTGGGTTCATCTCAAAATCACAAGTGCCTAGTTTGCCCCTACCTCAGTGCTCAGAAGCTGGCCAGATATGTATCAGAGAGTGGAATTAAAACATTGCTCTCACAGAGAAGAAAAACATCTTTCTGTTGGAGGAAATTGAACATGACCTCAGGTTACTGCAATATGCCACAAGTTTAAGCGTTACTTGGTTGTGGGTTGTGATTGAGCCCATATGTGTTGGCTTAAGGAAATTCTTCAAAGTCATCTGAAATTGAGATGTAGGGGAGCAAGGAGCCAGGCTCTCCCCTGACCTCTCTCAGTTGAAGGTGAGACGATGCTCTTCTCTGCACACCTTCACCTGATTGACCACAAAAAGTTTGTTTTTTTTTTTTTAGGCATCACTGCCCTCAGGTGGTGGGAGTAGGAGGCCCAGGGCCTTTGCTCCTGGGAGCCGGAATTGAATCTCCATCCCAGTGGGCCGCAGTCCCGCACACAATCACTACGCCACCGGGCTCAGTCCTGCAAAAAGTTTTTACAGATAAAAGTAAAAATGACAGTTAAAGCTAGACTAAAGAGAGAAGAAATAAGGATACACATGTGTATCCTTTTGTGTCTTTAGAAATTTTATTCCCTCTCTTTGGGCTAGTTCACTTTAAACAATGTTCATTCCTGAAACCTCATGCACACCAAGTCCCCTTCAGAACTGTTCGTTCAGCATATACATCATAACACACACGGGCTTTTCTCAAAATTTAAAATGTTGATCTGTTTCATTTACTTATTTTAGCAGTGGTAAGAAACCTGGTGCCATAACAAGATGTGTGCTCAGAAAGACATAACTTTCAAATGACATTGACGAGTTCTTCTTGAAGGTTTTCTTGAACGTCAGGGATTACAGCTATGCTGGAGGGATGATCATGAACCCCTCAGTCTTGTGGTATTTGTTCCAATGCTGTCGCTCTTTCCCGACTAGTGCAGATCTTCTTCTAGAGTTGGCAAGCACAGAACGTAGCCGTTTGTAGTTTCTGATTCAGATAGTGTGCCAGCTAAGAGGAGCCTTGTGTGGCATGCACACCTAGACCACCGCACGCTTTCAGTGGTGTGCTGAGTGCACCAAACCCAGCTGGCAGCCAGTTTTGTATCAAAGCCCCTGCACTTGCTGAATATATTTGTTGCCTTTGAGTCTGTTCTCAAATTTAAGCTATATCAGAACCCCCCAGAGGACTTGCTGTCCTGCTGAGTGTCGCATTCCATTGATTGGGGACAGGAACTGAGAAAGGGTATCTCTAATAAATGTCCTGGAGACAGTGTGTGTGTGTGTGTGTGTGTGTGTGTGTGTGGTGTGTTCATTTGTTCTTTGGTTCAGTTAGGTATACTTCCCTATTGAAAAAAAATGTGTTTTGGAAAAAGTATGTGTCAAAGGGGGTACACACACGTGCTGATACCTGCAGAGCAATGCTAAGTGCATGGCAGAGTAAACATTATAGATGCTACGTAGATAGACACAAATATTGAAGCTAAAGATTTAGGAAGGTTTTTTTTAAAATCAATGGCAATGATTTTTTTAAATAGAAGACGCCTCAATGTGCCTTTGCAAACCATTCATTTTCAGTCTCCACGATTAGCTGATCATGCATAGCAGGGATTCGTGGGCTCTTTGGAGTAAAAAGAAATACCAGAAGTCTATGAGGTAGTTAAAGATTGTACAAAGAGTGTCTAGGCAGGACTATCAAGAGGGTCAGTGATGTGGCGATTTGATATTCAGGTCAAAGAAAGAAGACAACTACCTTTAGCCACGCTATTCGGAGCATTCCCCCTGGCCCCACCAGACGGGCGGCTTCAGCTGGAATCCTAATGTCCTGCCTTCACACCACAGCTGTGGGCTCCCGATCTGTATCTATTACTCCTCCATGGGAACAGCCAGTGAACCAAAACGCTGTGCATAAAACTGTTCTCCCACCAGCGACTTGTTCAAAGAGCAGCAAAACATCTTCTTATCTTTCTCCTGGATGTAGTAACCTTTGCCTGACTTTATAAGGGCAAGTGTTATTTCAATAGAAGGCAGAAAATTATGGGGTAGATTGGCATACTCTTAACCTTTACAATTCCATATTGGTGAGCTTCTGTTGTTTAAAAAACATAGTAGTTTGGGATTTTTTTTTTTTTTTGGCTTTTGGTTTTTGGGGCATCACTGCTCTCCGGCGGTGGGAGTAGGAGGCCCAGCCCCACTGCTGGAATTGAACCTCCGTCCCAGTGGACCGCAGTCCTGCGCACAACCACTACGCCACCGGGGCTCAGCCTAGTTTGGGATCTTAAAGTAAAATTCACACACATAAAATGCTGACTAGATTATGGTCTTCTATATTGAAGTATATTACTTATGGTCTCAAAAGGACATCATCTCATTTAATCTTCACAATCCTGTTAAGAAATTGTCAACCCCATTTTATATGAGAAGCCTTAATAAATGTTGAACAATTTGACTAAAATTGTAGTTAGTTATGTGGTAAGAACATCAATCCATCTCCACACTCCCAGGCAGTGACCTTTCTATCCCATCCTAATGACAGCCCCCTTTATGGTGAGATGGAATATATCCACTGCCATAGCAGGGTCGATACGCACAAGGCAGTCTGAGAAAATAAGTATCTGAGTCTCAGCCTTTTAAACACGAGTGTAGTGTAAACCTCTTATAGTATATAAGTAATATGTAGTGTGAACATCCTACAATATGCTACAATAACCTGTGCGCATCTTAAACCCCTATGGCTATCATGTCTCATTAAATAAATGACTTGCTTGCTTCAGGCAATGAGGGTTATTGAGTAAATAACTTACACTCATTGCACTCAGTCTTCCAAAACTTATTTTTTCATTTGAGGTGGCTGGGAAATAATCTTTATGTGTATAGTCCCCTCAGGAAAACCAAATCCCCCCCATTCCACAAAAGTCCAGATCAATCCATGAAATGAAGAGGGATGTCCAGGCTTCGGGGCACCAACCCTACAGGTGGCAACTCCACACAAGTGAGGCCAACTGAGCATCTGGCAGATAGAAGGCAGGCTCTCTCTGTCTTCGGTATTGCCAATGGAGGGAAGGATATTTGAAGTATCAATTGCAGGACTCCTACCAAGGGAAGTCTACCTGAAAGACCCAGCAAGGTGAAGAGGAGCAGTCTTATCACATCATTTGAACCTAGACATCGTCCTGTTGGACACTGGTCCCTGTGAGGTGGGACCAATATCACGTACCTAAAAGGATGACTTCTGGAGCGCCCTTACCTTTTCCCAGACATCTTTTCAAAATAGCAACGACGACGATCGTACAAGTGCTTCCACCTCTGACCATTTCTCATATAAAACGCATCTAATGTCCAATTGCCATGATGAGGTAGGAGCTGTCATTAGCCCCAGCTAGAGTGGAAACTGGAGTTTCTGTAATTTACCCAAGGATACACAGTGCACACTGTAACATTATGCAATCATGGATTTTGTTGTGTGGGCAGCAACCCTCCCCATGAGGATCTCTAAATGTCACTGGACCACTCTCAGGTGTTTCTACTCATCAGTAAACAATAAGCTTAGTAAGCTTTTTGCACATTTAATGCTGAATAAAGGGTACTTCTAAGTGTGGACCCCCGGGACCCAGTGTATTTAGTGTAGCTGCCTCATAGCAGTTTAGAATCTTTTTCTGCTTATATCTTATAGAAAGTACAAGTGTCTGTGTAGAGATACCTGGACGCTACTTTTTACACTATTCTGAAAAGAAAGCTGTAGTTAGCTATGGCTATGGGGCATGTTACCAGGAGAGATCCGCTCCTGGTAAAGATGACCATGCTTGGTAGAGGGTCAGCAGAGGTGGAGGCCAACCCTATGAGAGAAATGGCTGCAGTGGGCGCTGGAATGGGCTCTGCTCTAACAGTTGTGCGATTGGTGCTGGATGAGGCAGTGCTTCACTCTGGTTCCACGAATCAGCAGGAACTCAATAGAAGAGCTCATTTTTACTGCCTGTAGTGTACCAGCGTTCCCCTGTTTTTCATTTACTCTTCACAACCTTTAAGCATTAAGAGTAAAAAAGCATTGCCACAAAATTTTGTACTAAATGTTAAAATGTGAAACTATTGTTCAACACCCCAGTCTTCCAAAGTCCGTGTTTCTCTCTAAGCCCTCCCCAAAGAATTCTACTCTTCAACTTCTACCACATGAAAAGGGCACTTTGGGCTGCTCACGACACTCACGCTCCCATGCAAGGTCCCGCTCTGGGGTGGGGGTGGGGTGCGGAGTCTGAAGCGCTGGGAGCAGGGTGGAAGGGTGGACGGAGTCAGGATCCCCAACACACAGGACCGGCTTGACTACAATTGGAATATGCAGGCGCATTAGTGTAATGGGAATAAACTCCACTGTAGAGCTTCCCTGGCCTCTTTCTCACTAATGCAGTTTTCTTAAAACTTCCTCTAAGTCCTTCTCCTATGTCCACTGAGGGAATCGACCCAGATGACCCCTTGGGGATCCTAAGGAACAGGCACCATAGCCTTCTGAGCTGACCCTGGCCTTAAATTGAACTGACTCAGCAGATCCCCCATGAAGACATTGTTCTGAGTGGGCAGGGGGCGGGGGTGGGGCAGACTTGTTAGCAGTTCCCATTGAACACAGAGACACGTTTAAAGACATCTTGTTTGCAAGAAACCCATGCCATACATGAACTGGACACCTAGTGGCAGTTTTTTCACTTACCCTTGATTTGCAAGACCTACAAACAGTTGAGGTCCAAGGTATCCAGGGAGATCCTGGGGAGACTGGGAAGAGCCATGTGCATTCCAACCCCACCCCGGCGTGATCTGTTCACTTTGAGGCACTTTCTCCATGGGGCCTAGCAGGCGGCCCTTATTGGTCTTACATTTTCCTAGCACCTAACTCAGTGCAGAGCACCCAAGAAGCATTCCATAAATACTTAAGCCTTTTAATCACGGGAGAGCTCTTCCAAATGACAGAAAAGAAGGCTTTTTACTGAGATGGATATTTATTGTATAGAAAAGCTTTTAGAGGTTGATTGCCTTCATAACCGACTGTATCTTCTTTTATTCTCAAAACACATAGTTACCATAATACAAATTCTCTTTTCATAAGACAGATTTGTGTACTGTATCTAACTAATACCCAACTGGGGAAACCAGTTTCTCAATATTCCTGAAAATGAAATAGGAATATCAAAACCCAGAAAGTCAGCCATGGAACAAGTTGGTTTTAACTAATAATTCGATTTAATCCTCCTTACCCCCTCCTTTTAAAATATATATATATATATATATATATATATATATTATGAGCAGCATGTGCCATTAAGATAGCTATTAAGGCTGAAAGAACTAATTAAAACTATAATTATCTGATAAGAGTAGCAAACTATCTAACCTGTTTTAGGGCAAATTCATCTACTTGCACTAAAAATACAAACGAGTCAAAAAAGGGGGGGCAGGGAGAGAGAGAGAAAGAAAAAAGGGAAATAATGAAATAAAGATTAACCCTGTGGTTCCTGCTTCCACAGTATATTTTCCAAGTAACCTAAGGGATCAAATACAGACTCATGGTATCATTTTAATTTTTATTAATAAGAGGCTCTGAGTACAAATAATAAATTGACCTTTAGAAAAATGATTTACTAAGGTTTGTTCATAAAGAAACACCTATCATACACATTTTAATCTCCAATTGTAATGTTTCTGTTCATAATTTAATTTTAGGTCTAATTTAAGTAACTATGTCTTGCTAGATAGAAAATGATAGGAAACTTTTGGCTAAAAAAGGTTTTTTGAAAACATTAGGTAGAAAAAAGCAGAAGATCACTTAAAATGAATTGAACATAAGATTTTACTATTTAAAAGGCTTAAAAAACTGAAACAATCTAAAAATAGAATATTTTGGCAGAAAAATTAGCAGCTAAATTCACAAAATTAACATTATACAATAATTACATTTAATCAAGAACTGCATTACAATATTGTTTTACATATATTGGAATGGTTTATAAAATATCAAATGCTTATTTAAATCAGACATTAAAAATCTCTATTTAGAAAACTTCTTCATATAGTCCAGTATTTTGGGGAGGCTGTGTTCCCAATCAATGATAGTAAAGATAAATTAGAAGATGTCAGGTTGAACATGCTTGAATTGAGACCTAAAAGAGCCCAACCAGGCTACGTGCTATCAAAAAGTAATAAAATGGCCTTCAACAATAAGCATTTATAAGAACTCAAAACAAAAACGTTAGTCCTCTCATTAGCATGTACTCTTGGCATCAGAAATAAAAATTATGAGCACATAGATATTTAAAAAATTCTGAAAAAGCAGCTCACTGTAGATGAAGTGCCATTATACGCTTTTATTCTTTCCCTGAAACACCATTTCCAGTCTGCTTCTCATTCGTGTTGTTCCCTTGCTGTGTGTTAGTGCTTCTTAATGATCAATTGTGCCCAGCAAAATCTAAGTTCGTCAACTCTTTTGTGGCTGAATTATCATAGCAAAAATAAGAGACAAATGTATTTCAATAAAAAAAAAAATCATCCAATCTACTTTACATGGCAGAAGCCCTAACACAAACTTTGTCCAAGACTGGTTTAAAGTCAGCCCTGAGAGTCCGGTAATACTATGCCATTGTCTCCTTGGTTGGAGGTTCAGTTCAAATATTAAACGTACATATTAAAATTCCCAAATTATTCTGGAAACATAATTGAGTTGAAAGTCTTTCTTCATTGCAATGATATTTCTTCTATTCCTGGTATGGGTATGAAATCCCACACCCATTAACACATGCAGGATGTAGGAGAGCAAGGACTACTGGCCACACTGCACACAAGCCGCCCGCAGGGGCCATGCGGGAGGGGTACCGGCCCTTGCTAACAGAAAGCAAGCCTTTTGCATTCGACCTCAAAGCTACCATCACTGGGTGTGAGTGGTTTCATGAACTGTGGAACTGGAGAACGAGTAATGTCTAACTTGATTGCCAAAGGATTAGAAAACCTCGATGTTGTCCTGGCCCTGGCAGCACTGAAGAGGGCTCGGCTTTTCCGGGCACAGGGACCTACCCTTCCTCATCCCCAGAAGGACAGGGCTCCCACTCAGCACTGTTTCCTACCCAATGGGAGCTACACTTCCCAACTCAGAACCTCAAACTCTTAGTTCCATTCAAAGACCAGTGGGAAGCCTGGTTCAAACTCATTTCTTTAATGAGCAAAAAATAAACATGGAGAAAATGAATATAACCTTCAATAGAATAAAACTTCCCAGAGAGCTGGAGTAAGAGGTAAAATGGATTTGCAAGTGAAAAGTACATTACATCCTATTTTTTATTTCACTCAAAAGACTTCCTCATTCTTGGCAAGCTAGCTATGTGGTTCTATGTATGATCTACTTAAAAAGTTTTGCCGTTAGCTATTAAAAACATTAAGAACTTTTAGCATTAACAAGTTTCAATGTTTATAATAAATACTGTATTAAAATATTTTAATATTTACAATTGGAAAAATATATAATCTAGCCAGTCATCTCAGTGTTACTTCTTCAATTTCATCTTCTACAGAATCGACTGTTTTTACTGTCTGTCTATTGTTTGCTGGTTTTAATCTGCTTCTATTGGCATGAAAGCTTCTCCCTTCACCGAGGAAGAAGTCATCGTCTTCATCTGGTTCTCGGCCTCTGCTGCTTTTGCTCGCTGGGAGGAGGCCGAGGGGGGCCGGGTCCCCTCTGCTGGCAGCCAGAGAGTGGGGGTCACTGCTCTTAGAGGACACGGTGCTGCTGCAGCTGGCACCGAAGAGCTGTTCCATCAGATTGGCCTTCTTCTCTTGTCTTGTCACAACATCCACGCTGTCTTTATGATGCTTTTCTGTGGCATGGCTTTGGAATTCCGGAATGCCACTCTTTTGACCAAATAAATTAGGCTTCCCAGGCGTTTTGGCAAATGAAGGCACATAGCTCCCAAACGCCAGCTCACTTGGAGAGGCGGGGCTCCGAGCCTCTAAGGCGGGGCTCCGCGCGTCTCTTGGGCTCCAGTCTTCCCCCTTGGCACTTCTGTAGCTGAAGAAGTCTTGCCGATCATGCCCATTAAACGATCGGTCAGAGGATTCGGAGAGCAGGTTTGCTTTGGGGCTTTTCTCTGGGGAGTTGAATTTTGATTCCAAATTGGTCCGCGGTGGCAGAGGAGGGTATTTTCGGTTTTGTGACTCTTCAAGTTCTTGATCGATCTCATTCAGTTTGGCCAGCAGCATCTCTCTCTTTAGTCTTTCTTCTTCTTCCTCTTCTCCCAATTTATTAAAATCCTGAAGTTGGTACACCTCCATTTGGCATCTTCCACTTTCCAACTCTGGCTTTTCTTCTCTTTTCAATAAAAATGGATTTTCTCTTTGCTTTTTATCAAATTCTTCTCTTTCCCATTCTGTACGAAATTTAAATTTAAAAAATACAATTTTAAACAATTTTAGACAATACTATTGAACAAGAAAATTTACTATCTTTGGCAAAACAACAGTCTGTTATTTTGGCTACTTAAGTGCAGTAAAGATAAATATCATAAATTTCATTTTTATACTTGATATTATAGGATTCAAATAGAAGACATTTAATGCATATTGCATCTACCATCTACATTTATTAAAAAAGAACTAATCCTCTAGATATGGGTAGGGAAGACTCTCTGCCATCGTTAATACAGTACTGTACACGAAATGGTAGATGTTGAGATGGATGGGCAGACACAAATAATGAATAAATGGAGTAAAGGCATATGCAATTAAAAATAAATTAAAACTCTTTTTGGTGTCATCCTAAGAAAGTCACAGCATTGTTTACGTCAAAGCTTCTTAAACTGTAGGCGCAGCTTCACTAAGGGTCATGCAACTGACACCTCCCTTTCGTGGGGGGTCACGAAAACTATGACAGCAGTATGAGTTTTCACTACAACTAAAACTGAGCTCAAATGTAAGCATCGAATGAATGGGAGGCATTTCTGGCAGCATGTGCCCATTTTGCAAATTTCTTTGGTAAAACAGGATTACTAGTAGAAAAAATTTACGAAGCCCTGAGTCTTAATAACATTCTGGAGGAAGATGTATAGTCTTATGAAGACTTCACACACACCTAAAATGCAGAACATTCTATTTAAAAATTAGCCTGTATTTGTAATAATACTGACATCACAGGATATAAAAATTGATACGCTATTCCACATTAAAGTAGACTACAGAAATATGATAACTAAATTCAATCCAAGATGATATCCTTGGAGTAGCGGGGATCCTATAAAGGATGTCTTGTGCCAATTGAAAAAAACTGAAATGCAACTGGATGACAGATCAGATATATGTATTGTAATCAAAGTTAAATTTCTCAAAGATGAAAACTGCAATGAGGTTATATAAGAAAATGCCCTTGTTTTAAACTAGATAAATAAATTGGGTCATGAATAGTACTTAAGGGTATGAGGCATAAGATATATAACTTACTCTTAAATGGTTCTTTGTCTATTCTTGCTACTTTTCAATGATTCTGAAGTTATTTCCAAATGAAAAATTAAAAATATTAATATATACAAGAAAACTATAAATTTTCTAACTTATGTAAATGGTATACACGTCCCCTGACATCTATGATCATCCCAGATAGACTTTAGGAATAAAATCAGTAAAAAGAGACAAAAAATGGCAATCTTCTGTTTCTTTATTCCTTTTCTTATGACTTAGAATTGATCTTAATATTTAACTTTTCATTCTGTAATTTAAAAGTGAAAGAAATATCTCACTCTGGGCATTAACCAACAGTCTGATGTAAATACAGTTTCTACATCAACAGTCATTTGTTTTAAAAAAAATCAACACACACACACATACATATTAACTTACGCAACAACTGGGTTATATATTTGCTTAATTAACAGTTGGAAGAGGAGATTTCTCTATAAGCAGCTACCATATAAATAACTGAGTAATTACAGTAGATCAAAGCTAAGACCCCCTCTTCCCCATAGCTTTAAGACATCTTATTCAGAAGGAACATTTTTTTCTAAACTTCATTTTCAGTATCTGAAACTGTAATTCACAGTTTATGAGTGAGCATGCTATAAAATGTATCTTACATACAGGACCAGGTGAGAAGGACAGCCTATTCAGGTAAGAAGGATTAAACAAGAAAGATAAAGCCCTGCCACCGAATTGAGGCTGACTCACAGTGGTCCCCTAGGACAGAGTAGAACTGCCCCTATGGTAAAGGGACCAGGCGTCTTGCTTTGGGCGGAACAGTCCCAATTTTAAACAGTTTTTCCCACATTGTTTTAAAAAAGTCTCAATTTTTGGAAAGAATGCACACCAACCTAGGGAACGGCGGGAGAACGGGAAGGGAATATAGTTCCTCAACCCCCCAGCCCCAGCCCCAGCCAATGGTGTCCCGTTTTACCAATGTTAAAATCTGGTCACTTGACCAGAGATTTCCGACACAGTCACTCTACAGGAGTAGAAAGCGTGTCTTACTCCCAAGAGAGTCCCAACTTTCCTTCCTATATTTAGGACTTCACAATTTATGCAAAAATTATAAACTACTATGTATCAATGCCAATTCAATAATGTTGGCTACTTCTCAGACATAATCTCAGCTTTTAGGTAAAACACACCAAAATGTGCCTTTTCCTTCATGTGATTTCTATCTCAGTTAGATTTTCTAAAAATAACTTGTCCTTCTTTCCCAAATCCAAAGAGCAACAGACTTAATCTTTTAACTTTACCTTTCCTTAAATTCATTCAAATTTTTGAGACTCCCCCACTAGTGCATAATCCTTCCCTTGTTTCTACAAAAACCAGTGCATCGCAGAGAAGACATGAGGGGAAGCCAGCTCTTCCCCACGGATTGCAGATTCATCACTTACTTAAACTCTATTTCTTACCATTCTCCAGAGTCTCAACCTCTTGTTTTATAGCATCAAGTTCTTTTATGATTTTTTCTTCTTCTTCCACAATTGGATTTATAATTTCTGCTGCTTCATGCTTACCTCTCTCTTGGGGTTCCAGATCCTATTATAAAGGGGAAAATAATTCAAATGTCATAGATTATCTTTCTATTGGACATGATTACCAACTACTTTTGAAATAAAAGCAAATTTTCAAATAATCGACCAATAATTCACAAAGTATTACCTTTGAAAGATACTTCAAACACTTGTTTAGCTAAAATTTTAAGTATTTATTTATAAAACACATCAAAACCAATACTGAAGAGAACCAATAAAATTCTGGAAAAGTGTCAAAAGTTTCTTGTTTAGTCTATTTTCTCAACATAATCTGACTGATTCAGCTAATGAGACAAGGCTATTAAATAACTACAGCGGCCAAGGGAGATGACGGTAAACATGCAGTAATGATTGCAGTAAATCAGTCAAGATTTATACTATGCCCAAAGTTGCTTCTTTTTTCGCTTTTTTGTTTTGTTTTGTTTTGGGGCATCACTGCCTTCTGGTGGGAATGAGAGGCCCAGCCTTGCTCCTGGAGAGCTGCTGCTGGATTTGAACTGCCAAGTCAGTGGGCCGCAGTCCCGTACTCAACCACTACGCCACCGGGGCTCAGCCCCTGCCCCAAACTCCTAATTAAAAAGTTTTATAGTGCTTAAACCAAACAAAAGTGCTATCAACTTAAAATCCCTTATTTACCATGTAGATATCTATATCTATATCTATCTATCTATATAAATCTATATATATACACACACACACATTTTTAAATAAAGCTAAAATATTAAGTTATTATCAGGAAAGACTATAAACTGTTCTCTAGTATCCAATTTCCATGAATTTCTTTTAGTAACAGAAAAATGTGTTAGAAAAACACAGGGTTGCTTATATAGTGACTATATTTGATACTTTCTCTTTGAGTTACTCAGGATCAATGGGACGTGTGTGTGTCAAGTATGAGTGCAAAAAAGGCCAAAGCTAGTCACCCTCTATTTCCTTGATGGCCCTTCCTGTGAGAGGTGAACCCATTCCCACCCCACAGAGGACAACACACTCTCGAAATGGGAGAGCAGTAAGAGAGGACGACAAGCATGTAGAAAGCTGTGTTACTACTCAGTGCTACCAACTCACTGCTCTTCAGTCTACCGTGAGGGATATAAACTATTCCAGCGGCTTCTTTCCCTGTATTCTGGGTCTCTTGCAATAGCAACTTAGCCTGTAACCAACTAATACAAGTAATGGTTGAGGTCCTGTACAGTGACAGGGCAGGTATAAAGAACTTTATAAACTTGATCACTTGCTACTACAAAAAAAAATGCTGAAAGGTAACCCAGGCCCCCGTTTAATAGGTGAGGACACTGAGCTTATGACAAATCATACAATTAAAATGTTAGAGCCAGAATTTCATGGGAAGTGGTGTGGCTCCAAGACTCCTGCTGAATCTTATAATATTAACATAAAATATTTTTATCTGTTTAAAGAAATGTTCCTAAAGTTTTATTCTATAATTTTAAGACTGTCAAACAGAAAAATCAATATAATAATCTAGTCCCAATGATAGTACAAATAAAGATTGACATTCAGCAGATACAGCTAACAAGTCCAAGGGAATCAAACAAATGCAGAACAAAAGAACAAAAAACTACACAGAGGAACCCTGTCAGTCCTGGTCTGTAATCTCGAAGAACTCAGGGGCACAGGGAAAGTTACAAGGCACAAAGGTTACACCAAATATCTGTTTCTGTGTATGACTGTTTTCAGAGATTAAATTATAAATAGTGCGATGAAACTGTCTTGGGAAGACCTCCCAGGGATTCAGTATGTAAAAGTCCTTTTAAATGAAGGTCCTACCTGGAGCCAACTCTAGCTTGAATACTGTAAAACTAGCAACAACTGCAATGACCTTGTTCAGCACTGAGCTCACCCATAAAACTCTCCTATATATTAACTATGAAAAGAGAGTACAGTGGGGGGGGGGGGGGGGTGGTGGTGGAAGGCATTCTAGGACTATCTGTGGATACAAAAAAGCATGAAACTCGGAGGACAAATCCTACCTATCTCTACCTCGCGGCTACAATCAATATTTGAGGCAGTTAGAAAATGCAAAGTGGACTGAGTGTCAATTCAAAGCAGTTTAATAAAATGCACAGGTGTTATATCTTTCTCTTCAAAAGGTTAGTTGTTTAATCACATAGGTGCAACAATCTTCTCATTGATGTTTGAAATTCTGTTTCCAAGAGTTACTTTAATTCTAGAGCTCGGTCCCTAATCATATTGCTAAACTCACCAAAGTATCATGTTCCTCCCACTTGTTTTCATAACACATAACTGCTTGAGGTATCACAGGAAAGTCTTCCTGCTCAAAGTCTTCATTTGTTTGTACTTCTTTTGTACACTGGTCTGTAAAGTCACTCTGGCATGCAGCTACCATGGAAATTAAAGAAAGATTTTTCTCATCATATTAAACAATGTTATGATATATAGCAATTTGGGGATTTAGGATAAGTCAAACTATAAATCCTATTGTGGCATAACATTTATGTTTTAAAATTTTTGAAATTCACAAAAGAGGGACTATACTTTTTACTAAAACAAAGTAAAGATATACATAACGCCAAAGTACATTTTATTTCATTTGAATGATAAGAGTTTTTGGAATTTGCTTTAAATTACTCCAGGAGCACTGATCTATCTTGGGTTCCTTGAGGCCTCTTCACCCCACCAAACCGTGACTCCAGTGCAACTTCCCACTCTGGCCTGGACCAGAACATGTACACAGGTACAGACAAAAGATGAAGCTCACAACATACAGAATCCAGGAACAGGGATGGGAATAGCAATACCAACAGGGAAGGGGGAGAGGAGAGAGGGGGAACTGACTGTAACGAATGGCACATAATCACACCCTCCTACAAAGGGGGAAGGACAATAGAAACCAGAGAGGAAGGGAGACAGTGGTCATTGTAAGGCATGAAAATAATAACAATTTATAACCTATTAAGGGGCAATAAGGGTAGGGGGGAGGGAAGAAAAGGGGAGTTGATCCTAGCAAGAAATGCACAGATGTGCTGGACACAATGGGTGGGTGTCTGGATTGGGAAAAGACTTATACGAGTCCCCGATAAAATGATTTTTTAAAAAAAGGAACTTTGTAAGAGCCTCCAATAAAATGATCTTCTCATAAAAAATATAAAATAAAATATTCCAGGGAAATACATAATGATCAGAGCTAAGGATACACACATGCACATGCACACATACACATGAACAAAATGGGAAATATTGATAATATTTTTGAAAATTATAAGGAACTTTAAATAATACTAGACACATTTAACTTAATTCAAAAATCTTTGTCCTCCTAATTCAGAATTTATATTATTATTAATAAATATTCACAGTATCATTTTTCTAACAATAATAGTCACTATACCATTTTTTCTTAGTGAAAATTCTTTATCTTTCTTTGGAGAGGTCTTTGGTAGACGATTAGAATATATGTTTTTTATATCCAGCTCCCTCTCCTTTTCCTGAAAATAAACCCAGTACAATGAATCAAGGATGTGTATTCCAACTTAAAAGTTAAATAAAATTCCTTACCTTCTCAACTGTATTTTCCTTATCAAATTGAAATAGACCTGGCTCAACTTCCCTTCATAACTTTCAAACTATAGGGAAAAAATGATTCTAGTACATTTACATTAGATAGATATTTGTACAATTTTAAAATTTAAAAGGCCAATATGCCCTGGCAGAAAAGAAAATGTGCACAAACAAGGCCCAGTTTCTATTTACTTCTACCTGGTAGAGCAGGTGCTGTCTTGATAGGCTTCCAGACTTAGCCAGAGACAAATTAGCTAGTGTCTCTCAAATGTGGGTCCCAAATTACTGAAGAGTGAAAAATGAGACCATTCCTTTTTAACATGGTGTTCTCACTCACTGGGGTGGAGGTGGGGGGGGGGGTTACAGCTCTGATAACTTTTTATATATGAAAACTCGATGCAGGATAATGTACGAGAGGCTTCAAAAAGATTGTTGAAAATGGAATGGGAAGAATATTGATTTCTTTCATGAACTTTATGGATCCCCTTCGTATACACAATCAATTTTGCACCTAATTTTAACACATCAACAACCTCTAGGAGCAGCCACTCTAACGGATTAAAAGATTCTGATTAGAGGAACCGAAACTGAAATGAAGGGCATTATGTGATTCCACTTTAAAAATAAGGAGGTTATCTGAGGGGAAACATTGGGTTATTCAGCCATGCATCACAGAAAAAACCCCTATGTCATCATTTTCTTCCAGGGTTGTATAATTTATTTCAGTTACGCCACCTGTAATAATTTATTAGGTATTTCACTTTTGATATGCCTTAGAGATACTGTATTAGTAAACACTTTCCTTCAAAGTGCCAAATAGAATATTAGAATTTTACAAACTATACCAACTACAAAAATGATTAAGTAACAGCTACTGTTTTGAAAAACAGGGCTTCATCTACTGTTACAAGGCAAGGTAAGACAACTGCGTGTGCTTACCTTTAGTTTCTGATAAAGTCTCTGGAGCTCCTTCTGAAGAACTTTATTTTCACCATGAGCCTCATAGGCCCTTTTCCTCTCAGCCAGTAGCTGTCGTTGGAAACTGTTAGTGCTCAGCTCGAGGTTCTTTGACAGTTCCTGTGAGGGAGATACATTGTTTTTAAGTTGTGAAAAAAAATAATAAACGAGAAAAACACTGTACTTAGTGTCAAAATGACGTTTTTCGGTGGTACTATAAAAGACATACTAATCAGGAGAGGTTTACATGTTCATAGACATAAACTGGGAGACAGATTTACCAGGAATTTACTAAATTATCTACTCAATCGTTCACTTCCTTGTTTTTCCACAATGATCTGTAAGTAAATGCTGAAGCATCTGCTTGATATATCATTGAAAACGCGAGCTAAACTCCAGGGTTTTGAGTCTGATTCACAGAGTAGAACTGCTCCTGAGGGTCTTGAGGGTAAAACCGCCTGTGTCTCCTTTCCCTTCTGCACTGGAAGGCCAGAGGGCGTGATGAGAAACAAAGACTTTTGAAAATCATTGTGTAGGCAGATCATTAAGTATTATTGCACAGTAACTAAATAATCAGAGGCAACTAAAGTTATACCCAATATATAGTTCTAAATAAAATAACTATTTATATAGGTTTCAAAACTGCTTCATGGTATTCATAAATGAAAGTTTAAATATTTTGTCTTAAAATAACTATTTCTAATTTCTGGATTAAAAAAAGCCTTTTCTGCATAAAATATTCCATTGCAAATATAATAAGTATCTATGAAAGCTTAAAAATCCAAAAAAAAAAATAAAATAAAAGCAGCTATCCTATAAATATCACTGCCAATATTTGGTACCATACACACTGAGTCTAAGCCAACCCAAATATCAGCTGAGGCACCTAATTTTACCACAAAAATTGCATTACAAATGTGCTGAAAAACTCAGCTCATACATGAATATATGTGGTATATTTACATTTTATTTATTTATTTATTGTGGGCATCACTGCCTCTGGTGATCGTGGGCGCTACCCAGTGTTGCTCCTGAGAGCCGCCACTGGATTTGAACCGCCAAGCCCGCAGGCTGCCATTGCGCACTCAACCACTTACGCCACCAGGGATTTACTTTGATAGTTTTGGAACTTATTCCTACTAAATAATCTCATGAATGGCTTCCTATTATATATTGTAATGCCACATTCTTTTCTCTTTTTTTAAAAATGTTCCTGACCTTTATTAACCAGCACAGTTACGTGTCTTCTGGCTTGTTGAAGCAGTAGGTCAGACAGAATTGCCGCAGTCATGTCTGTGAAAGCGGCTGTCCATGGAAACCCCAGCACCACTCTCGTCTGAAGGGCACTTGCGCCTAAGGTGGCTGATTTTGCCATTTTCATCAAGCTTACAGCATTTTCAGACGGCCAGTTTAACCTTCTTTCTCTTATGCGTGTTCTTGGGAGTGGTGGAAGACGTCTCCCTTTTCTCAGCACCACCACGAAGTCTCAGCACAAGATGAAGGGTGGGCTCCTTCTGAATCTTGTCGTCAGACAGGGCACGTCCGTCTTCCCGCTGCTTCCCGCACAGACCCGCCGCTGCTGATCAGGAGCAATTCCCTTCGGGTCCTGGATCTCGGCCTTTGTGTTCTCTATGGTGTCCAAGGGTTCGACCTTGAGAATGGTGGTCTTCCCCATAGTCTTCACGAAGATCTGCATCCTGGCGGCGGCTCCACCACAGATGGCCGACCAGAAAGCAAGCTTCTCTTGCTCTTTTTTAATAGAACAGTATGCTATGTTTTTTCTATCCGTATGTAAGTAAATACACATACAAGGTTAAGTATCAACTCGTTCTTGGGGGTGTAGTGACTCTGTGTATTCTTTCAGTATTATGTTGGTGCCTCCTGCATCATTCAGTATTTTACCCAATATTTTACCCTACTCGAGGTCTGAATTTTTTTTCATTCCTTCAGTTTAAGAAATGCTGGGGGCGTTCTTCCATGTTTGCTTTCTAATTCTAGGTCTTCACACGTTTCATTAGTTTATTTGCTTGCACATAAAAATGTATCAACAGAATGTGAGAATTATAAAACATTATCATTAATACCACATGCAAGTAAAATCTTGCTGAAGATCATCCAACATCATTACAGTGGTCCATTGGCAGGAAGCTGCCACAGGTGCACGCTAGATTCAGAAGAGATCTTGGAACAAGGGATCCTGGCTGAAAGCAAAGAATGCCAGAAAGACGTTTACTCGTGTTGCACTGATTGTGCAAAGGTATTCAACTGTGTGGATTATAACACGCTATGGATACCCTTGAGAAAAATGAGAATTTCAAAACAATTCATGTGGTCATGCAGCTCTTGAACATGGATCAAGAGGCAGTTGTTCGAACAGAACAAAAGGAATACTGCATGTTTTAAAATCAGGGAAGTCACGCAGCAGAATTACCTCCTCCCACCATATTCACTCAGTTTGTATGCCCAGCGAAGAATCGGAGAAACTGGCTTTACATGAAGAAGAATGCGGCATCAAGACTGCAGGAAGGCTCGTCAACAACATTCGACACAATCTTGCTTGCTTGCTTGCTTGCAAGTGAGGAGGGCTCCAAGCACTTGCTGATGAAGTTCAAGAATCGGAGCCTTCAGTATGGATTACAACTCAGATGTAAAGAAAACCAGGATCTTCCCAACTGAGACAACAGGTCCCATCCGGATAAACGGAGAAAAGCCTGAGGTGGTCAAGGATTTGGTTCTGCTTGGAAGCAAGAGTCTCGCCATCAGTAGATGGACTGCACTGGGCACATCTGCTGGAGAAGGCCTCTTTGAAGTGTTGCAAGGTAAGGCTGTTACTCTGAGGGCTCGGGTGCACCCAGGCCAAGCCATGGTATTTTCAATCACCTCTACCTATGTGACAGTTGCACGTCGAACAGGAGGGCTCAAGAGGAGCTGATGCCGTGGAATTCTGGTGCTGGAGAAGAACATTGCAAGTAACGCGGGCTGCCAAAGGAACAATCACACGTCCTGGAAGAAATACAGCCAGCGTGCCCCTTCAGGGCAAGGATGGCGAGATTTTGTCTCATATACTTTGGATATGTTGTTAGAAGAAAGCAGTCCCTGGAAAAGGACATCGTGTCTGGCAGAGTACACACTCGTAAAACAAAAGAAAAAACAAACTCCCTGCCAGAGAGTTGATGCCAACTCGGAAAACTGGCCCCGTGGGCTTCTCGCACGGAATAGGAAGCTGGTTGCCTCCTTTGACAAGATGGACTGACACGCGGCTGCCACGGCGAGCTCTCGCCCCAGGACAGCTCTGCGCCTGGGCAGACCCAGGAGGCGTCCGGTGCTGTCAGGCACAGGGTCGCCAGGCGCCAGACTCAGCTTGATGCACTTGGCAAAAACAAGAACAGCATTCCATGTTGCGAGGTAATTCTCGATTTATTTAACAAAACTCTGCTGCTCAATATGAGAACAGTTCCAAACTGTTTCGATGACAAACACATAGCATATAGGTTAAGCATCCTAGTGAATTTGACTTTGAGCATACCTTTATTGTTTCTTCAGAGTTAAATATCTAGAAGTACCGTATATACTTGAGCATAAGCCAACCCGAATAGCTGCAGAGACACCTAATTTTACCACAAAGACTGCATTAAAAATACGCTGAAAAACCCAGCTTATACACGAGTATATATGGTAAATTTTTAAGTGGGTATTTGTGAAATGTTAAGGCCTTTGAAAAGCATAACTAAAACGTTTACCTGAAAGGTTTTTTTTTTTATTTGGGGGGGGGCATCACTGCCCTCTGGTGGTCGTGGTGCTCCTGAGAGCCGCTGCTAGATTTAAACTGCCAAGCCCGTGGACCACAGTTCCACACTCAATCACTTAAGCCACCGGGACTCGGCCCTATCGCAAAGGTTTTAACAGTTCACATTCTCTTTAAAAAATCCAGCACCTCTATTTTACCACTATTTCTTCATTTATACTTATTATATATTATAATTACTTATATATTATTCTGTACTACCTACTGGATTGGTCAAAAGAAAAAGAATTCCAGTATTTTCATTTATATTTCTTTGATTACTAGCAAAATTAATTTTTCATATACTTATTCTTTAAACTTTGAAAAAAGCTGTATTGGTGCATACTTCACAGGTCATACAATTTAATCGTTCAATCATATGAAGAAGATTAAGGGTTTTGCAATCATCACCATGATCAAATTCAGAATATTTTTTCCTTGTACTCTGTTGTTAGCTCTCCATTTCCTCTCACCCTCCCCTGAATTTCCTCTAGGTAATTATTAATCTAGGTACTGCCTCTATCTTTTTACCTATCCTGGATTGCATATACAGAAAATCATATAAAAGACAGACAAGAAGCAAAACAAACAAAAACCCCAACAAAGACAAAACAGAAAAATCTCAATCAAAAAGATGGTAGAAAATAGTACACACTAAAACAACTTAAAAATGGGTCAAAAGGGAGATCAAACGATACAGCATTACATTTTAACCGACCTACATCGTCCATAATCACCTCCACAATGCTCTCTGTCTGACAGCAAGGCTATCCACATCCTTTGACTAGCTTCAGAAGGGATTCACCAGAGACTTAACTATGTGTGGACCCTGCAAATGTATTTGAGCCTTCCACTGTCACTCTGCAAAGTGAACTTTCACAGTTTAAGTTCTGATTACATTCCCTGCTTTAGATTTGGATTTTATTATTTACAATCTTTGAATCACACAGGTTGGTGCGCTTCTTCCAGGTGGCCTTATTTGATGCCTCATTTAGATAACTGCTTGTTTGAAGACAAGCCTTTAGACCTTTGAGAACTCAAAGTGCTATTCTTCTGACAGCCAGGCACCATCTGGTCTCTTCATCACCATTTGCCATCGCTCCCATGTCTTCAGTGATCTATTCATGAGGGAGAGTATTCAGTGGAGCCATCTCCATTCTTTAAGAGATACTTTTTATAAAGTGTTTGTCATTTTGTTTTTTTCCTAAGGAACTGTGAGTGTCCTTATACAGATATATGAGGGGGCTTTTATAAAGTTTGTGGGATAATGGCATTGAATGTTAAAGGGATCTTTTTTCATGAAATTTTTGCAGCCCTTTTATGGACTTTTTTGTATCTGCTCATTCTTGGAGGATAGCGAGGGCTGTCCTCTGAGAAATTCCTTGGGAGATCTTACTGCATATAGATTATAGTCTTGATCTTGCCCTCTCAGACTTCTTTCTTAAAACTTAAAGAAAATTTAAAAAGAACGCGATTTGGAATCACTAGCAGGGGTTCTCAAAATATGGCCCGTGGGCCACATGCGGCCCACCGAGGACATTTATCTGGCCAGGTGTTTTTGCCACTGCTGCTGTTCTGCTTAGCAGCCAACTCATTTGGGGCCTGCAGTGAATTTGTTCATAGTTTTTCTTTTTTTTTTTAACGATAGTCTGACCCTTCCATGGTCTGAGGGACAGTGAACTGGCCCCTGTTTAAAAAGTTTGAGGACCCCTGCACTGGAGGATGTCCAAACTCCCAGTTCAAGTGGAACAAATCCAAGAGCTCAAAAAGAGAACGTGAGAGAGCTGAAAACACTTGTCTTGAGAAACAATAGCTTCACACTGCGAGTTTTAAAAATAGTTTTCTATGATTTCATAGCAGTAATCTTGACTTGCTTTCACATCTTGATGTAAAAATCTACACTTCAGAACTGTGAAAGACTAAATTCTTGCTGCTTTAAGCCATTCCATCTGGCGTATTCTGTTACAGCAGTCCTAGGAAACTAATCTAGTAATGATCTTTATTTTAAAGATAACACAAATAGGCCCAAATATCTCAGCAACCATAACAAACATATGAATAACTGACTGCTGCGATATTTTTATATAGGGTTTTTTTAAAGTTAAATACTGTGTAAGCACAAATATAATACATATTGCTACAAAAGGCTGAAGAGGGAAAAATGTGGTGGATAAAAATACCACCATAATTTTATTTTTACACAAGTAATGACCATGGTTGGTGTGGGTTTGGTTTCTTCTTGCCAACTGTACCCTGCCACTGCAAAGCATTTTCATAAGTTTGTTGAGCTTATAAAAATAGCCCGCTGATAAAAATATCTCAAATGGGGAAGGCATGGGCTCTCTTTGTGTAAAATAATAGTAGCCAAAAGAAAACTGGCATGAATCAAACAGGTGTTGAGAGAAGAATATTAAGATTAAAACAAGGTACCACTGAGTTGTTTTCAACGCAGGGCAACCCCATGCATGTAAGCGGAACTTGCTTCATAATGCTTTCAGGGGCAGGTTTTGGGGAAAGAGTTACCAGGTATTTCTTCTGAGGAATCTCTGGCATGCTAACCTACAACTTTTCAGTGAGCACCAACCCAGGGACTACATTTTTAGGGATAAAGATTTTCCTTAATAATGAAGAGGAAAAGCCCTCTAGAAATGAACTAGAGTCAATTCAGAACATGTTTTAGATTAAGTCCTGGACCTAAAAATAGCATGGTTTCTAAACATGCTAAATAGCAGAATTATACAAGACAAATATTAAATGAATAGAACTACAGACATTTTGAAGACATTTAGTGAATGTAATGAGAACTTTCCAACACATGAGAATAAAACATTCTTTTTAATTAGTCATAGAACATTTACAAAACTGCTTCTATGCCATGCTTCAAAAGAAGACTCGATGAGTACCACAGAACCAACATTACACGATTCACATTCTCCTTGTACTATGCAACGACATTAGAAAAACATAGCCACCAAACAATCATTAAACCAACATGCAAAAGCACACTTTTAAATAATCCATAAAGAAATTATAACAGGAATCACAAAATTGGGGAGGACTGAACAATAACAAGAGCACTTAAATTTAAAGCTTTGAGAGTAAGCAGAAGCAGCACAAAATGGCTATTCATAATCTAACACAGAAAAATGAAGGATTAAACATGAATAAATTAGAGTAACTTCAATTGTTTAAATAAAGAACAAGGTTAACCCAAAAAGAGGAGAGAAAAATTTTAAAAAGGAAAAATACTAGAAAACCAGAAAAATAAATAAGATCAGCAGAAGCTGTTTTCTTGAGAAAGCTCATGAATTAGAGCTTTGGGCAAAGAGAGACAGTGGCCCTGTGGGTCTCTGAGGAGGAGAAAGCCTCATCTTTTTCCTGTGGAGAGGCCAGTGGTTCCTGACTCCGGACCTGGTGGCTCGCGTCCAACACTTAACTATGACGCTACCAGGGCTCCTTAAAATTATATCACACCACAGAAAATACACATATGTATGTGTACATATGTATGTACATACCACTGGTCACGCTGAGGATGAACTAAATTAAAATAAAGAATTTATCATTTCAACAGAAAAGAAAAAGATGCGCATGTGACTTAAAAAAATCCACTATGAGAGATGTAACGGGACGTATCATGGACTGGCAAAAGAATGCAGCAATCTGTGTTGGAAGAAGTATGGCCGGGAAGTTCCTTAAAGGCAAAACTGGCTTTTCACACACTTTGGACATGTTGTCATAAGAGATCGGTCCTTGGAGAAGGTCATCATGCTTGATAAAGCAGAACAGCAGCAAAACAGAGGCAGACTCGACACGGTAGCTGCCACAATTAGGGGTCAATCAAGATACAATCACCAGTTGGCACAGGACTGGGCAGTGTTTGGGGCTGTTATGTCTGGGAACCAACTCGATGACACCTAATGTCACCATCATCCATGATTTAAAACAGAAACACTAGCATGATAGTAACAACGGGCATTTTTTTCACACTTAATATATAATATTCATACACTCTGAGAAAGATACAAAAGGATATCCATGAAGTGATCTTGAGGTCAGAGAATGTTTCGTTTTTATTTTATTTACTATCCTCTAGTTTCTTCCAAAGCACATGTGATACGTATGCAAATAAAAGGGAATTTAAAAATACATTTAAAAGATATTACTTAATTTTTATTAATTCATAAGTAAATGTAAATTTTAATCAGAATATTACATTTGTTAAGACAGATCAATAAATGTCAGTTCAGAAGACATAGACTCTGTACACTTAGGTTTTAATTTTCATTATTAGGAAGCTTTCTTAAGAATTAATTAAGGGGACTGAGCCCCAGTGGCATAGTGGTTGTGCCCGGGACTGCGACCCACTGGGATGGAGGTTCAATTCCAGCAGTGGGGCTGGGCCTCCTACTCCCACTACTGGAGGGCAGTGATGCACTCCCCCCCCCCAAAAAAAAAAAGAATTATGGGGTTGAACCCTGGTGGCATAGTGGTTGAGTGCAGGACTTCGGCCCACAGGCTTGGTGGTTCAAATCCAGCAGCAGCTCTCCAGGAGCAAGGCTGGGTAGCTCCCACGACCACCAGAGGGCAGTGATGCCCACCCCTCTCCCCCCCCTCCAAAAAAAAGAATTAATTCAAACTAGCTTTCCACTAGTAATCGTTAAGTTTGTACTATTCTTAGGAACATCCAGAAAAAAATGTAGTTCTCATCTCCCATAACTCACTGACATTGTGTTGATTCTGATTTAGTGGCCCAAGAGGACATGGGAAAACTGCCTCTGTGGATTTCTGAGCTTGTAACTCTTTTTTTATATATAATTTTATTAGGGGTTCTTACAACTTTGGCTATAATCCATACATCAATTGTATCCGACTTATTTGTACATATATCCCATCGTTCTTTTCTCGACATTCTAGACTTTCCATTGAACCCTTGGGATCAACTCTTCTTTCCCTCCCCACACCCCCTCTCTTCCCCACCCCCCAACCCTCATGGCCCCTTGACAGATTGTAGATTATTAATTATTTTCCAACCTCATACTAACAATTGCCTCCCTTCCCCTCTGGTTTCTGTTGTTCTTTCCTCTTTGGGGGTGTGTATGGCTATGTGCCATTCATTGTGATCAGTATCCACCCCCACTTCCTCCCCTCCTCTCCTCTCCATCCCCCTATCCTTTTGTTATCTCTATTACCACTCCTGGGTTCCATGTATTGAGTCTTATCTCTTACCTATAACTATATACATAGTCCTGTCTAGTCTAGATTGGGAAGCAGCACAGGTCATGATAGCGGGGGTGGAGTGATGAGGCCTCAAGGAATCAGAGGTGTATTGCGTGCCCCTTAGTGTTGTACTATGCCCTGATTGACTCATTCCCTTCCCTGCAACCCCTCTGTGGGAGTGGGGGGTGGGGGATGGTCCATTGTCCATAGATGGGCTTTGGGTTTTCACTCCAAACCCCTCCATTCTCACCAATACATTTTCATTTGTTTCTTTACTGTTTTACTCTTTGTTGTGAAACTTCTGATGCCCGTTGCCAGGTCCCAATGATACCTCACAATCGCACTGGCTGGTGTGCTTCTTCCATGCGGGCTTGTTGCTTCATTGTTAGATGGCCGCTTGTTTAACTTCAAGCCTTAAAGAGCCCAGATAATCTATCTTTTAGTTTTTGTTTTTGTTTTTTGGTGGGGGGGGGGGCATCACTGCCCTCAGGCAGATCATCTATCTTTTAATAATTGGGCACCATCTTCTGTCTTCACCACACCTGCTTATGCACATTTTGTCTGCAGTGATCATGTAGGGGAGGTGTGTGAGAGCATCATAGAATGTCAATTTGTTAGAACAAAGTGTTCTTGTATTGAGGAATTGTATAAGCCGAGGCCCACCGCTGCACTGTCTGCAGCCTCAGTGTATTGCCTTATAAACATGTACATAGGCCAATACCACTCTTGATATGGATGACTGTATTTACATAAGTGCACACCTCTGTTAATCTCCCTACCTCTGTCTTTGCTTCCTAGAGCTTGCCTGTTTCCTTTTGCCACTTCTTGGCCCCACCACCATCCCCCTTCTCCCAGCTCTTAGTGCTTCCTCTCCACCGGCTTGACGCTTCCTCCCCACTAGCTCTAATACCTGAACTGGTAACTTTACGGGAGTAGAGAACTGTGTCTTTTTCCTAAGGAGCAGCTGGTACTTTCTTACTCTTGGTCTCTGGTTAGCAGCTCAACACATAACCGCTATACTGCTAGGGATCTTCCCTCTTCCAGAGCACCGACTTTGCAGTACAAGAGTAAATAAGCAACATTAACCATACCAAGGTTTCAGGTTTCTCTGTCCACTATTTCTTATACACTTGCTTTCGGCACTCCCAGCTATCCTGCTTGTGCTCTCCATGCCAGTTTGCTACCTAAAACTTGTTAGCTACTATGGATGTGACTTGACTACTAAAATTATATTATTTTCTAGGAGTTTGGCATTACAAAGGTTTGGTTAAGTCATTCCCCCTTCCCCCCCTTCCCCGCCTGTTTAATTTTCAAGCAGTTTAATGATAACAGGTCATCAACTGAAATTCTATTTTAATTGAATTACTCCCATGCACTACTCAAGGCATGTGAGGGAAAAAATGAGGATGTAATGGTTAACCACATTAAATTTTATCCTCCTTATTTTGGGCCAGAATTTAGCCTAGGGAGATGAAGTCAATCTTGATCTTACCATCCATCAAATTAAGTTATCTCTTCTATTTCTGAATCTGTCAAGAATGTCATTTTATTTCATCCATCCACCCATTCATTCTTTTAAGAAAACTTAATTCTATACTAGGCAGTGTGTCAAATGTCACAAACACAAAATCAAATAAAACCTTAAGGAATCGGGCTGAGCCCCGGTGGCGTAGTGGTTGTGCGCGGGACTGCGGCCCACTGGGATGGAGGTTCAATTCCAGCAGTGGGGCTGGGTCTCCTACTCCCACCACCGGAGAGCAGTGATGCCCCCCCCCAAAAAAAACCCAAAATAAAACAAACAAACAAACAAAAACCTTAAGGAATCTAATCAAATTCACTTATTAACAATGCTCCGCCCCTCTGGGGCACCATTTATCTGAATGTGAAGACTGAGTTCATTTAAATGAGCTACATATTTTTAATTATTTCTTTGAGCTGGAAGCCAATAGTTATGTTTCTTTGCCTTAGGTAGTGGGCCTAGCCTAGCTCTTATTCTTTCTTGCTCTAATCAAAACCAGTGCCATTTCCCTTAAAATGACACAGGTAGGGTTTCAAGATTTGGGTTTTAAAGGGTTCACAGAATAGAAAATCTTTTTGAGCAGATAACTACTCATCAAAGAAAGATATAACAGGAAATGAGACTATAAGCATTAATTAATTTCCAGCAACATCAATTGGTCCAATAATGGCAACTTGAACCTAGTTCCAAACAAATGAAATAGGGATAATTTTAAATTAATTCTTACTTTTGAAAACAGGCTACAGTGGGAGTGAATATCTTCATAAACAAGAAATACTTAATAAAGCTACTTTTATGGCATTTTGGGTAGGGGATCCTAGGGCAGCTCTGAGATCAAGGGAACTTGAATACCACTTTTGTTTTCAAGAGAAAAATAAGCATATTTAAGCTTCCTTTGATTTATGATACTAAGACTGCAAGAGAAAGTTATGTAAATAGTTTCATTAGGGGTTTTTTCTGATAAGGCAATTTTAAATGGTGCTGGGAAAATTGAATATCCACTTCCAGAAGAATGAAATAAGACCCCTATCTCACCCCATGCACAGAAACAAACTCAAGGTGCATAAAGACTTGAATGTAAAACCCCAAACTATCAGTATCATTGATGAGAAAATCAGGACAAATCTAAGTGCCCTGGTGGAGTGACTACCTGGGCTAATAGAGATAACAAAGGAAACATACTTTATGGAAAATGAAACAGATGAATGGGGCCTACTAAAAATAAAGTGCTTTTGTACATCAAAGGACTTCAATAAGAGAGTAAAACAGACTGGGAAAAGATATTTAGTAATGACACACTAACAAAGGACTAACTACTAAAATCTACAGCATTTCATAAGTCTACAACAAGAAAAAAACTAATAATCCCCTGAGAAGGTGGGCAAAAGACCTGAAACAGACAATCACAAAGAAAGACATTAGAATTGCTTTTAAACACGGAGGTGCTATGGAGTTACTGGTGCTATTGAAAGACCAAACAAATATAGAACCAGGAGCATTTTATAAGGCTCACACTAAATCTCAGCTCCAATTTAAGCACAATTAGTTCTTACATCATGGCCCTGCAGGTTACTCAACTCCAGGAAGGGGACACAACCAGGAGGAGTTGGTGATTTAGCAAGCTGTGGTAAAGAACTCAGATGGTGTCCATCTATCAGATAGCATAGGCTCTTAATGCCACACAAGCAGTCATCTAAGTGAGATGTCAACTCAACTAAACCCACATTGAAGACGCACACCATCATCAGTCACTGAAGGACTGTCATCCACATTATCTGGAGTCAAAGATGCGATTAGTATTGGAGCCTAATATCTGAGAATCTGGTTTGCAGAAGGCTATGGATGTCATGGGAGCCCAAGACTCATTGGTGGAATGGTACAGGAAATAAACATCTGGTGAGCTCTCTCTAACCACCATGGAGGGATAGGAAGAAAGTGGTCATTAAATAGAGTCCATTGGCAAGTGAAGTATAAAAGGTGAAAGGCAGAAGTCTGAACAGTCAAACCTTGGTAGCAGATTTCCCCTAGGATGCATGCAGGATCTGATCCAGTTTCCAAAATCTTACCTCTTTGGGATTGTATTGTTTTGTTTCATTTCTGATTATACATATTAGGAGTTATTTCAAGAGTGTTATGTCACTGGGGGTCACTCTCCTGGAGTTGCAGTATATGCTTTTTATTTTTTGGGGGGTATCAAAATCAGGACAGATGAACCTATAGCGTTAGCAAATGGAATAAAGCTTTTGGGGGGATGGGGACAAAGAGGTGGTGGTGGAATGAAAGGATGATGATATCAAGGGATCCATATAGAAAAACACTGTGAGTGCTGAGGCCCGGTGGCATAGTGGCTGTGTGCGGGACTGTGATCCACAGGGTTGGTGGTTCAAATTCAGCAGCAGCTCTCCAGGAGCAAGGTGGGCCTCCTACTCACACCAGGGCAGTGATGCCCACAAAAGAAAGAAAGGAAGGAAGGAAGGAAGGAAGGAAGGAAGGAAGGAAGGAAGGAAGGAAGGAAGGAAGGAAAACAATGTGTAGAAACTGTGGTAGCAAGTGTACAATTCTGCTGGATGTAATTGAATTGTGGAATGATTTGATGTATATTAATCCCAATTAATGTTAAACAACAAAAACAGCAGTTTGACCATCTTAAAGAGGCTCAAGTTTTCTTTCTTTGAAATGTTGCATTTGGGAAACAAAAAAATGGTTAAAATGGTAAGTTCGGGGCTGAGCCCCGGTGGCGTAAGTGGTTGAGTGTGGGACTGCGGCCCGCGGACTTGGCGGTTCAAATCCAGCGACAGCTCTCAGGAGCAGAGCTGGGTAACTCCCACGACCACCAGAGGGCAGTGATGCTAAAAAAATGGTAAGTTCGGTGCTAAGGCAGATGGAGTAAGAATTCCCAGTGAAATCCCTACATATCAGTCCTAGGTACCCTTGAAGCACAGGCAGATAGCGCTGTCATGAAAAAAAAAAAATCCTCAGTGCAACTTTCCTGGTCTTTTTCTCACCAATGTAGCTTTCTATTTTCTTAAAAGTTCTGTCATAGTAAGTCCTCACTATCATCCTGAGTCCTTCAAGAGAACTCTACCACATTGCTCCTTTGGAGTGCAAATAACAGTCACAGTAGCCTTCTGAGTTGGCCTCTTTGCCTGTAACACGCCTGAGAGAGTCCCTTAGAAGCCACTGTGCTCACTGGATTGCTCAGGAACCCTAAGGAGACTAAGTGTATCAAGAAGGGAATTTGCTCCGTACCTATCCACTGATCTCAGAGACGTGCTTATGTTCTGTGAGAAATAAAACCCATGCCTGAATGGATGGGAACCCTAGTAGTGGCACATTTTTAGTCACCTTCATATAGAGGTGGCAAATATAAATTTCTTGTGCAACAGTCACGGATAATATTATTTTCCTCTATCCAACTCAAGAGAAGTTTTTCCCTTAAAGATATGTTATATTTTCAAACTACTTTACTCAACCTCTCCCATTCACTAATACTTGATTCACTTTTACTTTGAAGAGAGGGAGCACATCCTCCCCTCAAAGATGAAGCATCAGCAACTTAATGAAGTTGGTACACTTGATTTGATAACCTAGAAAAAAAATAAAGACAGAAAACATTCCTCACATGACAATTCTTAGACAATCGCCCCAAATGTCAGTTTTACAAAAGACGGTGATCTGAGTATTATTCCCCATTTTAGGAATGCAATCAGAGAAGTCAAATAGAATACTTTTCAAAAATGTCAGTTAAGCCTATTAACTTCTGGCCCTTAATGTAACACTCCTCTACCCCCCACCATTGCCCAGTCAGATCTCATGCATAGCGACTCCGTAGTGGAGAATGGAACTGCTCTACGGGGTTTCCAAGCTATAATATTGATGGACGTTGACTACTTCATCCCCCAGAATGGCTGGTGGGTTCAAAGGCAGAACCTTCAGTCAGCAGCCTCCTGGTTCTGTGCCTCCATAGCACCTAATAGAACAGAGTCTTTTGCATCTTGCTCTTAAATATAAAACCAAATTCCTAATTTTCTACTCATAAAACAATACTCAAAACAGTTTCAGGTTCCAAGCAAATGCCAAATAGCAATAAGCAGTTGAAACCAAGAATATCAAAAATCCAATGGAAAAACAACACAAGGCAGCACAACTACAAGTTCTAGAAATTTTACCTTAATTCTCCTCTCAGTGTCATCTAATTTTAGTTCTGCAGAGACTAGTTTCTTGGCCAGATCATCTCGTTCGGGTAGATGTCTAGCTTCAGAGATCTTTTTCAATTTCTTTAGAGAAAATTTTGTCCGGAATAGTTCACCTTCAGTATCTTTTACCCTTTTCTCAGTTGCCCGTTCTTTTTCCTGAGATTTTCTTAGGCGTTCCTTGAGTGCGGTGATCTCATTGTTGTGTCGAAGTATAAGCTGTGAGATTTCATTTTCTGTATCTTCAAACTTATTTAGGGCTTTCTCTTGTCTGTACTGAAGCCGTTTCAAAGCCTTATTTTCTTTCAGGAGCTCGGCTAACTTGGCCTGGAGTTCCGTCACTTCATTCTGCAGCTCATTGATTTTTAGCAGTCTTGCAGAGAGAACTCGCTTTGTAACAACATCAGGATCTTTCCTAAGTTGCTCCCTATTGAGGCTCTGGGAGCGATATCCCACGCGGATCCCTTTCCGGTGTGGCAGACCCTTAGAGCTCGACTTCTGAGGGGCTAGAAAGGAAACGGTCAGAATGTAAAGAAAGGTGTACCACATACAGGAGTGAATATTCAGTATTTACTCATACTAACATAGGTGATCCTTAGCACCTTTTGTTCTTTAGAACACGAGGTTCCACTGTGTAAAGAGTATTTCAAACCATGAAAAATTATGCATAAATAGGTCATGTGAAATTGCTTTACATTGTTTTAAGAGAAGCCAGTATCCAGTTTTTAAGTAACTTCTAACTTTCTACAACAGATGGCAGATTCAAGCACAGGCATCATCAGCACCAGCAGAGATACAGTGAGCCCTTGATACAAACGCATTGAGACAAGCAGGGACAGAGGGGAAAGGAGGGGAAGCTGCTATCGGGGGCCCAAGTGGAAAAGCGGATATTTGATAACAGCAGCAGGCATGTGAAGGTGCTTGGCACAGTATATGTATTTATGTATTGTGAAAAATGATGTATGAGCCCCAAACAAAATGATTTTAATACATTTTTTAAAAAAATATTTAAGGTCATCTCCCTCCCCACAAGTGCATTGAAACATTCAAGTATTGAGATATTTAGGTTTATTTTGGATGTGAAACTTCACACTTACTCTAAATAATTTGCAGTTCTTTTTTTAATTGGCCACACTATACACTGTCTGTGCTACAAATTGACCACTAATAATGTCTTTGGTCATTCAATTAAATCTTTCCAAGTCTACTGTTCCTTTCTACAGAATAAGGCTATCATTGCCTACATAACTATTTTGTTTTAAAGATTCAACGATTTGTGTAACACTTAAAGTGCTACACAAATATTCTGTACTAATAAGAACTTATATCCCATTTATTAATGATTGAAATGGAAAACACTTACCAGCACAACGTGATTCTAAAAGCTTTCTCTAAAGATGTGTTCAATATATGCAAATCAAAAACATTTGACACAAGTTTTAGAACAGGACAAAAAAATTCATTTCATAAAAAATAAAAGCATCTGAAGCCTTTCATATGCATCAACCACAACACTTCATAAAATTTGTGAAAATGAAATTATTTTTACTTGATTTATATAATGGTTCTGTAAGTAATAATGTTGATTATATTTAAAGATTACTAATCTTAAGAAGCTCTAGTTTAAATCCAGCAGCGGCTCTCTAGGAGCAAGGCTGAGCCTTCTACTCCCCTCAGGAGGCAGTGATGCCCACAAAAAAAAACCCAAAACAAAACAAAAGCTCTCTTTCTGGGGGTGGCTTCCTAAACTGCTTCTGGGAAAGGCGAAAATATTTCTAATAACACTACACAAACAGTTTCTTGGGAATAAATAGGCATTCTCTAAATTCTGATGCTAAGATTCATATGTTCTTAATTGTAAAGTAAAAATTTAATATCAGATGGTACTTCCAATCCCTTTGATGAGGAAGCCCTCAAATAAGACAAGTTTGAAAGAAGAGGCTGGAAAATCAGTAGCCTTGTCTTTCCAAAGAATTAAAGTCATTTGAATCAATCTATAAAAATGGCTTTTAGCCATTTTATAACAATACACTTCACTACTTAAAAAAGACACACACACACACACAAATAATTTGTGGGTGGTTTTCTGTGCCTTCACAGTACCTCAGGTAGCCCTTCTTGCTTAGGAAAATATGCTTAGGAAAAAGAGGAAACATAATCAGAAGCTTAGCTATGCTATATTTTTCTGTACATTATATGACTTCAAATACAATAAAGGGCAAATACACAGCATCATGAACATTTATATAAATTTATGAAAACTTATGAAGATTTATCATTTCCAGGAAATATATATATAGTATAAATTCTATAATCACTCCTTAAATACCCCAAACAAGTCTGCTAAGTTTATAGTATTATTTTTTTAATTATTTTATTTATTTTAAAATAATTTTATTGGGGGCTCATACAACTCTTATCACAATCCATACATCCATCCATTGAGTCAAGCACATTTGTACATTTGTTGTCATCACCATTCTCAAAACATTTTCTTTCTACTTGAGTCCTTGGTCTCAGCTCCTCATTTTCCCCTCCCTTCCCCACAATACTTATTTATAAATTATTATTGTCATGTCTTACACTGTCTGATGTCTCCCTTCACTCATTTTTCTGTTGTCTGTCCCCCAGGGAGGAAGTTACATTTAGACCATTGTGATTGGTTCCCTCTTTCCCCCCTATCTTCCCCTTTCCCTCCTGGTGTCTCTATTCTCATTATTGGTTTATCTTTCCTGGATTCTGGATTCCCTGCTTCCAGTTCTTAACTTACCAGTGTACATGCTCTGGTCTAGCTAGATTTGTAAGGTAGAATTGGAATCATGATAGGGGGTGGGGGGCGGGGGAGAGAGAGGAAGCATTTAAGAACTAGAGAAAAGTTGTATGTTTCATCAGTGCTATACTGCACCATGGCTGGCTCATCTCCCCACAACCCTTCTCCCTTCTGAAAGGGAATGTCCAGTTGCCTACAGGTGGGCTTTGGGTCTCCACTCTGCACTCCCCCTTATTCACAAAGATAATATTTTTTTTGTTCTTTGATGCCTGGAACCTGATCCTATGGATGCCTTGTGATCACACAGGCTGGTGGGCTTCTTCCATGTGGGCTTTGTTGCTTCTGAGCTAGATGGCTGCTTGTTTACCTTCAAGTATTTAAGACCCCAGATGCTATATCTTTTGACAGCCAGGCATCATCAGTTTTCTTCACCACATTTGCTTATGTGCCCGCTTTGTCTTCAGCGATCATGTCTGGATGGTGAGCATCGTGGAATGCCAGGTTAAAAGAACAAAATGCTCTTATGTTAAGGGAGTACTTGAGCAGAGGCCCAACGTCCATTTGCTACCTTAATACTAAGCCTATAAATATATGCACATAGATCTATTTCCCCATCTCCATATGTAAATGTTTACATTTGTACATGCCTATATTTAGACCTCTATAAATGCCCTTTGCCTCCTAGTTTCAGAGGCTTTTTTTTTTCACCAAATACTTACCTTGGTGATGCACTTGGCTATCCGAAACATGTCTTTTAGGATGCTTCTCCTTAACACTTGCTGGTGAAGAGGGATTGGCCACTGAAGACTGGCCAGAAGACTGACTGGAAGACTGTGGTGTAGTTTCCAAATCAGATAAACAGTAAGAGAAATGGTGCTTGTCTGAATTTCTTTCTTGATTAGCATCTGGACTGTCCCGCCTTTCTCCCATTATTTTGAAAATAGTCTCTATTCACATAATTTCAAAGACTGTTTTCTCCAGAAAAGTCCATGACCACACTGGAGAACATTTTCATTGTCTTCAGATCCTAGTGATAGTATTTCTTTCTGGACAAATGAATTCCTCCATAAGTCAAGCTGTTTCGAATTCACAATAGCAACTAGAAGATATACCTCTTCCCCCTACACACAAGGAAGGAGGAAGCCATACAGTCATAAAATGAAAACCTTCTTATTTCTACAGATGATGAATTTACTAAAAGCAAATCATGCTGATTATATTTTTCTAAAACATAATACAACTTTGTCCATCTCTAAGTTCACATATAGTTCTTTTCAGGAGTTTGGAGAGAAGACACTGTCACAGTCTAGTTAAGTAACATAACATGCTAAGTACCTGACATAAAAATGCTTCTCAATTAAAAAAAAAAAAACAAGTTTGACTCCATGGACTTGAAGATTCTTCGTAAACACAAATGCAACTATTTAACAGTCGATAATATTAGATGTTGAACTGTTAACATTATTGTTACTATACTGCTATGTTATGAATATTGTTAGTGTACCTAGAAATGTACTTTATACATAGATACATCATATACTATAGTCATATATTAAAATAAATATCTAACCAACTGATGTTACGGACCTAAATACTTCCACTTAATCTATAAATATAACAGATTTTTTTTTTCGCATCACTGCCCTGATGGAAATAGGAAGCCCAGCCTTGCTCCTGGAGCTGCTGCTGGATTTGAACCATCAACCCTGGGGGCTGCAGTCCCGCACACAACCACTACGCCACTGGGGTTCAGCAAATCTAACAGATTTTAAAGACAGATTTAGGAGTGAAACTCATTCATAATACGGGGTCTGACCAAATATATATAGTGTCCGAACAATGTCAAATCATTTAATATTAAAAAATTATTTAACATTGTATTTCACTGGACATATTGTGGATACTAAGTGAAACATGGCTATATATTAGAGTCTAACACAGAAAAAAATCAATAAATCCTTGGACTTTGTCATTAAATAATAATCTTTCAGCACTAGGATATTTTTATATTAGTTTTACGATAATTTCTCTTCATTTTTTTCTGTTTGGAATGTCTACATATTCTATTCTCTTTTTTTATCCCTATTTTCAAAGTTTTTATTCCATTTATCCTCTAAATTATGTGATTTTGTTTACAATTGGGTAAGTAGAGTTATTCCCAAGACCCCTTCCCAGTTCAGAGTTAAGAATAATTATTACGTTCCTGTTTGACTGGGGCAATGTGTTTTCATTTCTCTGAGAACACAAGCACTTTTTTGCTTGTTTTAAAGTCTCTGCTGGTCTGCTGGTACAGGGATGATCTGTTCCACAGCAGAAAGACCAGATGATCTGGTCATAAGACGAAAGGTTTTGAAGATGATGCTGGCAGCAATTGTATAATCATGCTTGATCTAGTAGAGCTAGGGACTGATATAATATCTGCAAAAGCTCCCAATAAAATTGGGGGGGGGGGGATATAAGGAGTACAGCACAGAAACCCGGTCGAGCTTTCCGTCCTGACACACGGGATTGTTAAGAGTCAAAACAGGCTTGAGAGCACCTAACAATAGGAACACATTTTCTTTTTTCCCCCCTTAGGAACATATTTTCTCAATAGTGATAACAAACTTAAACAGTCCTCAGGAAACTTATCTTTGCCAAAGGTCACAATTTTTTCGTACATTCTATTGTAACTTAAAACATTTAAAGTTTATATTATGCTGAAGCTCTTCATAACTTTAACAAGTTTTTCTTGGAAATATAGCAACCTAGTTTCCTACAGAATGGAAACCTCGACATCAGTAAACATTCATCTTAACACAAATTTGCCCCCAGTCCTTGTAGAAACACTGCTACCTGGCTAACAGCATTACTGTGAAAACAAACCACAAAAAAATCAAAATAACACCAACTAAGAAGTAAGTATAAGAAATAGTAATGAAATATGTGACCAAAAGTGGGGAAACCAGGCAGCACTGAAGCAAAGTAATAACTGCTAACTTTTCTTAAAAAGTATAAGTTGATTTAAAAAATAAAAACAACCAAATATGGCAGTTTTATAAACTAACAATTTAGCACAGAAAGAAGCCCTAAGGAATCATCTGGTAGTTCACCTCCTTTCAGAAAATCAATGTCACAAATTATCTAGGGCTATAAACTTCATTACTAAAACTAAAATAGACTACATGTTCCTTGAAGCCCTGGGGGACTACCAACCACAAGGTAAGGGGTTCAAACCCACGATCCACTCTGAGAGAGAAAGATGTGGCTATCTTCTCCCATTAGGATTTACCACAGCTGAAAACCTTATTTAGGGTTGCTTTGAGTCAGAAAAATCTCAATGCCAGCAGGTAATAAGCTTTCTCATCCTCCATTGAGAGACCAAGTCACTATTTCAATTACAATCAGATGAAAACTAGCTTATCCGGAAAGCCACCACTGCCTTCATCAATCCCTTACTTCTCCCTGGAAATTTTCCAGTCTTCCCTCTGATAGAAGGAAGAATTACTTCTGCTCCTCTTCAAAGCTAAATCTTCCACCTGTCTTCTTTTCTCTCCTGTGCCTTTCTGGTATGTTTTTAAAAAGCTGCTGAAACTATATACGGCAAAAGTTAAAACTAATTCATTAATGTACACATACAATTCAGTGACACTGGCTACATTTTTCAAGTTGGACAAGCATCCTCAAGCTCCTTTTCAAAAATATTCCTCCCCAATTAACATACATACCCCGCCTTCTTAGTTTACTCTGTGACCTCTGGTGTTGACAATGTCGTCTTCATCTCACATTAGTTCTCTTTAAAAGAGCACAGCGCTCATGGCAAACATTAGCTCCCACTGAGCTCACTGATTATTTGGTTTAAAGAAGACTTTGGGGCATATTCATGGATTAAGGTTTAAAGATTATCTCTGGGCAATCATTTCAAAGGTTCATCCAGGACCATTGGCTCCAGAAAAGTCTGGATTCAATGACACTTTGAAACCGTTCTCTAGTCTTACCCATTTTGATCAAGATTATCCTACGGCTTCTTTGATCAGAAGTTGGGTACCATCCTGTTCTGGTCTCATTTGTTTTTCTACACCAAGTGCGATGATAAGGTCTCCAATCTTTCAAAATATCTGGTTAAGTTTTATTGAAATCTCTAAAATTCCTAAGAACAGGGGAGAGTTAACAATGATAAAGTTGAAATGCTTCTCTGGGTTAATTTTTCAAATCTGAGAAAACCTAGCAAATTTTCAGGAAAATAAGTTTTACCAACCCTACCTATTTGACTACTATGACTAATCATACTTTATCAAAGAGTGAATAAAACTATTTTTCTCTTAAAAGAAAATTATATCCCCATAAAACTGTCGGGAGAAAAAGTGTTTCCTAGATTCACAAATAAGATCTGTAAAGTAGGACTGAATATTAAAATTTCATGTATACTCTAATCCAACTAAATTGTTCCAACTAAAACAAATTCTTTAAACCTAAGAATTCATCAGCTGTAACAAATGTATAAATGTGCTCGACACAATGGATGGATGGATGGTGTTAAAGAGTTGTATGAGCCCCCAAGAAAGTGATTAAAAAAAAAAAAAAAAAGAATACATCGGTTAATATCTGTTTATTTGCTTTCCCCATCTGTAAAAAGGTGGAGGAAGAGAAGGTGAATTTCTTTAGTTCACGCAATGATAATCAAAGAATTAGAAAAGCAACAGAAGAAAAACTGTTCAGTCTTGCTTAATTTAACTCCTCAGTACGCTTTGCTGTCTAAAATGGTCAAGATTACTAAAGCAATAATACAAGTCAAATCTAATACTTGTCATCCACACAAACCTCATTTCTTTAAGAGAAAAAAATCCAAAACACTATATATTCCATATAATAAATCAGAAAAAAAATGATTAGCCAGAAGATCTCTCAATACACCAAAATGTTTGCTTTATCCAGTTTTAAAGACTCAGTAAGTCTAAGCTATATCATCCACTGTGTGTGAATTACCATCATGATCACCTGATTTATGTGACTTGAACGAAGGCTCATAATTTTAGAAAAACCCAGCTGAAATCAGAGGAACTGCTAATTACCTGTCATTTTCCTGTGCTCTGCTGCTTTGTACAAAACACTGCTGCCTGGATACCACTGTGACTAGCAAAAGAGCTCAAACAAAAGGCAACTCGACAAGTAGAATGAAAATAAACTGAAATGAGAGATAACGCCAATTCCCCCTCCTCCCTAAAGGCAGATAAATAATGATTAGATAAAGGTATTTGAGTTCTATGCGGCCCTTGCCAGGAGTTAGTGAACCTAGCTGAGGGGCATGCTTCCTAGGGCCGGCTGGCTGGGGTAAAGGCATGGCTGACTTCAGTCCTGGAAACCTGCCTTGTTTGGGCAATGCTGATATGGGACTGGATGTTCCTTCCCCAAGATGTGGTTGCAGGAGTTCGCTTCCCACCCCAACGTCACTCTTCCTACAAACATGGGCTGGAAAAAAGAAACTAAAGGGAAACACAAGGAGGGAGAAGAGATATGGAGGGGAGGCACCCTGCCAGCCATCCCCACACGGTGGCTTCTTGAGGCTGAGCCAGCAGTGATCCTGTGTGAAGGCAGGATCCCCAGAAGCACTGAAAAGTCACATCGTGGAATCCCCAACATGAGAGAGGAACCATGTTGACAGACCTGGAGTGAAGTAAGGCGAGCTGAGTACAAACTGGATGGAAGGCAGGCAAGTATGGGCAGAAGGGCAAGAACGCTAGAGATTCCAGCATCCAGTTCGGGAAAGGAACTAGGATCCAGAGAGAGGAGGGCTTTGCAGCAGTAGCCGGGGAAGGCCTGCACCCAGAGTAAGAGGGTCCTGGAGTGTCCGTAGGGGTCCCCAGAAGACCAGGGGCAGCCTCCAGGGCACTTTGCACACTCAGGTCCCACCACTGGGTGCAATCGCTATCAGGACGCCCATACCATCAGGGTACCCAGATGCCCATATTTTACTCTCCTCCTGTCCTTCTGGTGATCGGTGACATGAATGACCTTCCCACAGGAGGGAACAATAGGCCACGCTCCCCTCCCCTGACCCAGTCCATCACCACATTGCCAAGTCAGCCAACAGTAAGAGGTGCTCCCACAGGTGGATAGTCACAAAATTCTCACCTATGCGGCCGATGGCAGTGAGGGCCTCCACCTGTGCAGGAGTCTGATGCCACCAGATGGGTGATCACTGAACACTCCATCTCTCTACAGTGGAGTGGCAAAACAATCAAACGTACAACAAACCCACCAGCTTAAGGCCCCGGAGATAGCAGGCAATAACAAAGCACGTGGAGAGCTGGCACACCAAACCCGAAAAAACAAACTCATGCCCATCAAGCCGAGGCTGACCCTAAAATTACAGGGAAGAAGTGTGCGCTCCCCCTGCCTCCCCTTCCCATGGGTTTCCTGGACTGTAACTCTTTAGGAATAGAAAATCCCATCTGTCTCCCAAGGAGTGGAGGACGGTTTCAAACTGTTGACCTTAAGTTTAGCAGCATGCCCACAGGGCTCCAAGTGGCTCAGAGTAGTGGGAAAAGTAAGGGAAAAAAAATTCCTGAGAAAGAAATGGGTTACGGAACTATCTACTAATATTGTAACACGTAACTACATAGTATTCTAAAAGATCAAGGAAAATAGACAAAACTAGACCAACTCAAGAAAACAATGCCAAAGAAGAAACTAGAAAAAAGGAACATAGAAGAATTTCATTTGAAACCATATAAAACGAACAACTCGAAGTTTAGAAGACTAACAAAATATCAGAAAGTGGCAACTCAACGGGACAACATACAAGATCAATGGAAGACATAAGGGTTCTCTAGAAACTTACCTTTTTATTGTTAATCTTCCCTTTTGCTGACTGCATGAAGGCCACTCCATCCCGTCCCACCTCACATCATTTCCTAACTTTTATCCCAAAGAGATCATATAATCCAAAAATCCTTAACCTGAAGTTAAAAGGCAGATAGAAGTATATGTATGCACCTACATGTACTTTCCCAAGGAGAGGTGCCAAAATGTTTTTCACATTTTCAGAAGGAGTATATGATTGTGTGGATGCTAACAAATTATGAATAACATGCAAACTAGGAGAATGCCAGGACACTTAATTGTGCTCAAAGTCTGTAGCTCTACCACGTGTAATGAACAGTACAATGAGAAACGATGCGGTTTAAAATCAGGAAAGGTGTGTGTCAGGGCTGTATCCTTTCAGCATACTTATTCGTTCTGCATGCTAAGCAAATAACGTAAGTAGCACACCTATCTGAAGTATGCAGCATCAGGGTAGAAGGAAGGCTCATTAACAACTGGGAATATGCAGATGACACAACCCTCTTTGCTCAAAGTGAGGAGGATTTGAAGTATGTGTACTGATGAAGATCAAAGACTATAGCCTTCAGTGTGGATTACACCTCAACATAAAGAAAACAAAAATCTTCACAATTGGGCCAATAGACAACATCAAGATAAACAGAGAGAAAACACTGAGGCTATCAACAATCTGATTTACTTAGATCCACAATCCATAGCTATGGAAGAGACACCAAATGGCATTATTATACTGGACATGTAGGCTACCAAAGACTTTAAAGTGTTACAAATCAAAGATGTAACTTTGAGAAATAAAATATACCTGACAGAAACCATGGTATTTTCAATTGCCTCACATGCATGTGAAAGCTGGATAATGAACAAGGAAGGTCAAATATGAATTGATGCATGCCTTGTTTCATTCTGATGGACATAGGCGTCCTAGAGTCAGAAAGAACCCCCTCAACTAATAACTATAACCTGAAAGATTAATAAGCAGTCAATTCTATTCTTATTCAAAGACACCTCAGCACAATGAATGGCTCACACAAGCTACCTCCTAACTCACTTGAAGAGACCTTGCACTATTTTGATTTATTTCTCTTAGTATATGTAGGGACATATAAACAATTCTCACTACAAGAAGTCCATTGACCTCATTCTCAAAAGGAAAACAAAAATTGATGCTAGGTAATTGTGTCTTTTAAAACGACTTAAATTTAAATGAATTGGACCATTCCTCCTCACCACTGTTAAGACACTTCCTTTGGCATGCCCAAGGTTAAAACATTTCTTAAAAAATAATTTATAAAAATCACCAGTATCCTAGCACCCATTTCACCTAGGCCAAGGAAGCACAATTCAGCCAACCATCTTCTTTCACCCCGTCCCTGACAATTGAGAAATCCACAGCCGGGCCAAATGTGTCTTTCCATTCTAGTAACAGTCTTAATTGCCGGTTCTTATTATTATCCCAGAGCTCCCGGAAGCATCATGGTTTCCTTCCCCTTGTCGGGTCCTACCCTCCCGTTATTCCTAGGGTGGCCACAGGCCTCCACGTTTGTTCAGTACAGTCTAAGACTTTCTCTAGGTGGTCCCACATCTCTTGCCATCACCCAGGCTCCTCCTGGAAACGTCTCCATCCCCAGCCATCGGGCAGCCTCCCTTCCCCCCGGCCCTCTTCCA
>PVJH01014559.1:0-56483 GCA_004026705.1 Nesogale talazaci | reverse complement strand
ACTGATTTATATCCTTCAAAGGGTGCAGTAATTCTCCCCAACTTTTCTGAACTGCTGAGTCCCCATGACCACCAAACAGCCACCTCTATCATTCTTTAGGTTGCTGTGGTCAATTTGATCCCATACACAGATAGTTCTTAGAAGAGTATAATGCTCAGAGACACCCTTTCCTAGCTAAGCTAAACGACTGCTTGCTGTAAGGAGACTTGGGGGGGGGGGGGGGTGGAGGTTACTTTTGGTTTAAAGTTTACAGACTATGCCAAGGCTACAGCTTCAGGGGGGCCTTCCGGAAAGTCTTTTGTCCATGACAATTTGAAAATCTGTTCTGCATCTCCCCCGCCTTTGAGTGGTAGAGGTCCCAGGAGGCAATTTAGCTATTCCATTCTACATTCTATAGCCCCCTTAGAGAGACCAATGGCTGAACGTTGGCTGGTTGCTTGCATGGGTTTTTTTTTTTTTTTTTTAGGCATCACTGCCCTGGTGGTGGGTAGGAGGCCCAACCTTTGCTCCTGGGAGCCGGAATCGAACATCCATCCCAGTGGGCCGCAGTCCCGCGCACAACCACTACGCCACCGGGGCTCAGCCCACATGGGTTTTTTTTAATTGATTAAAATCATTTTATTGGGGGCTCGTACATCGTTGTTCACAATACATAAATACATATACTGTGTCAAGCACCTTCACGTGTCTGCTAGTTATCATTCTCCAAATATCAGCTTTCCCATTTGAGTTCTTGATATCAGCTTCCCCTGTCTCCCCTCCCCTCCAACCCTGAATAGTTTATAAATTGTTATTGTTCTGTCATATCTTACACTGCCTGACATCTCCCCCAGCCCACTCCTCTGAGGTCTGTCCTCCAGATAGGAGGTTATGTGTAGATCCTGGTAGTTGGCTCCGTCTCTCTACCCCACCTTCTCTCCACCCATCCGGTAATTCCAATCTCAACACTGGCCCCAAGGGACTCATCTGTCCTGGGTTCCCCGTATCTCCAGCTCCCCTCTCTACCAGTGTACCCTCTCCAGTCCAGCTGGATTTGTAAGGTGGAGTTGGGACCATGATAGTTGGGGGGAGGAAGCCTTCAGGAACTAGAGGAAAGTTGTATGCTTCACTGCCACCTCACTGCACCTTGACTGGCCTATCTCCTCCCTGTGACTCCCTTGTAAGGGGGTGTCCAATTGTCCACAAGTGGGCCTTGGGTCCCCACCCTGCTCTCCCCCTCATTCATAGTAGTGATGTGATTCTTGTTCTTTGATGCTTGATAACCGATCCCTTCAATCCCTCTTGATCACACAGGCTGGTGTGCTTCTTCCATGTGGGCTTTGCTGCTTCTGCACTAAACAGCCATTCATTTATCTTCAAGCCTTTAAGACCCCAGACGCTTTATCATTTGGTAGCTCCATTTCCTCCACTGTTTGCCTCTGTACCCATTTGTCTTCAGCGATGCTTGCATGGTTTTAAAACCCCAGGGGCTATGCATCAAACTATAGCAAAAGCACTAGGCACATCAGGCCAATTAGCTGGGAGGCCCAATAAAACTACGATCCTAAATCACTGAACCCAGAAGCCAACTCCCATGAGGTGTCTGGTTGTACACAAGCATCCTCAGAAGCTACCCAGGCTGTTTGGGGTCTGCTTTGTTTGTCTGGGGGGGGGGGGGTGTCATTGCTGTAAACACATCTATCACACAAATTCTGGCCATTCAACTTCTAACAAGTATATAACTTATTGGCAGCAATCACAAAAGTCAGCTGTGCTGATTTTTCATTTTGAATGAATGCGACTTAGTTCCATCATGATTGACCCATTCCTCCTTTCTGGGCCCCTGGTAACTTCTAGCCAACTATCTTTTTGTTGCTTATATTTTATGTTTTTATTTATCATCTTGACATTCACTTTTCTTGATTTTTTAAATCATGCAATATCCTCTTGTTCTGCTTGAATGACTGATTTTTGAGCACAGTTAAGTAGGCTGGGGTTCCTCCTCTTTACTATTTTATACATACTTTGTACAGATCCACAAAATCAAATGCCTTGAGTAGTCAATAAAAACCAGGTCACCATGGAGTTCTCTGCTCCCGGCCAAGATCCATCTGACACAGCAATGGTACCCCTTCCTCCATCCACATCCTCTTCTGTGTTCAGCCTGAATGCGGGCAGTTCCTTACTGATGTACTACGATGTCAAAGCACTGTCTGTTTTTAATTACCGTCAGCAAACTCTGGATCATATTATACTGATGTCGTGACATTGATGTCAACTTCATGTATGCGTGTCTTTTCTTGTTTTTCACATAAGTGCAGTCAATCTTTGTCCTTTTCTGATCAAATTATTTCGCTCGGCATAACGCCTTCCAGCTCCAACCATGTTAGAGCATGTAGTAAAATTTCATTTCTCCTGGTGGCCCATTAGGGGTGCACATTTTGTTTACCCATTCATCTGCTGATGGGTGCATACTGTTGCCACCTTTGGACTGCTGTGACTAGTGCTGCACAGAACCAAGATGTCCAACTATCTCTGCCTCACTGCTTTCAAGCCTCTGGGCACACACCCAGGAGCGGAACTGCCGGCAGGACGGCAGGTCTGTTTCTGGCTGTAGGTGTGAGGCACTGCCACCCTGCGACCCCCAGCAATGGGAAAGGTGCTTTAGCTTTCCACCACTGTTCATCACAGCCACGACTGACTACTGCCTGAGCATACACAACCCGACAAATACGTTCCGACGGGTTCTAGGAGTCTGATACCCCCCATTAAGTCCAGGAGGTTGGGATGAAACCCCATTAAGCAGATAAAGAAACTGGAACAAGGTCCAGGTCACCAAGCTCAGCCTCCCGGAAGGCCCAAGACAGACTGGTAGGCCACGAGGGAGTGATAGTTTGCTAAGACTGTCGTCCTCTGGGTGTTTATGGTGGCAGAGTGGAGCCAGGAGCTGCTAAGTGCTGCCTCCCCCCACTCATCCCAGGACTCGGTACAAGTGTCATTTTCAATGCGTTTCAAGACATAAAAACATACAGAAACTTAAATTTTGCCAATAGGTACATTTTAAAGAAGTGCGATTTTCTTAGGATTAACTCCCACCCCCGCCCCTTTGTGATTTTTGACATTGAAACCTAAACATGAGGAATGTTAAAAACGACGGGACACGTTCGTTTCGACTCCATCTCCACAGCCGTTGTGGGGTTCCACGGCACAGCGGCACCCTGGTTAGCAGCCAAGGCCTAAGCCAAGGTGCCACCGGGGCTCCTCGTCCCAGTGAGGTGAGGTGCCCGTCATCGGGTCTGTTCCAACTCACAGAACAAAATATTCGTACCAGGAAGCAGATCTCGTTTATAAAAAGGCATCCATCCATCACAGGGCACCGCCAACCATATGCTATACACCGTGCTAGGCACAGAGGTAAAATATAGCTATGATTTTGTAATAGTACACACACACACACACACACACACACACACACGAATACAACGGTCTCCTGCTTACCTGCGGGGTTGGTGACTCACCCACTGCTCCTGTAGTGAGGAGCAAAAACTGCTCCTGTGAAATCCCCGTCGGCAGGCTGTCTGAGCTGGCAGTGGGGATCTCGGTGGAGGGGAGCCTGAGGATGCTGTGGTTGGGGTCTGGTTGCTAAGGGAAATGTCAGTGGTTCGGAGTCACCATTTGGAAGGGGGATGAGGCTGTCTGCTCCTGTAAAGCTCCCGGCTGAGGGAAGCCGTAGGGAACAGCACCCACGGCGGCGAGGCCTTCTGTTTGTACCCTTACGGAGCCATGGTTACAGCACTGCCCCTCACAGGTCAACGCGCATAGGAACGACCGAGGAGACCGGGAGAGACAGCGGCTCCCGGCCCCGCCACGGTATTGATTGAGCAGGTACAGGGCAAGGCTCACGGCTGGGCCATTCTGACAAGGCCCAAGGTGATGCTGAAGCTACCCTCAGAGGACCACATCTGATCACATGGACTGTGGCTGTCAGTGAATCCTCAGGACCAACGTGACGTCACCCAACAACCGCCGCCACCTTGCAGGGCACGCTTTCTTATTCCTATTTTACAGAACTCTGAAGACGTGGGTCCAACTGTTCAAGCCAATGGTTGGGAGCACTTCGAGCTTATAAGAGTTCCCCCAGAAGGCTTACTGAAAGTGTGGATTCCTAAGGGGCAGGCTTGGAATGGAGTTGCAGCCTGCCCTTTAACCAAGGTCCCCCTGATTCTGATGTGGGTGCCTCAAGACTCTGCACGAGACCTGGGCTCTGCATGACATCAAGTCTCCACAGCTAGCAAATGGCAGCCGGCCGTTAGTGAAAGAGAAAATGACAATTTTCCAAAGGCCCGACACAGGTGATTTGGTCTTCTTATGACAACGCCAGCAGCTATCACACCAAGCTCTTAAAAACTGAAATAAGACAACTGCATAACCAGTATTCCCCTAATTAGTTCACTGGAATCTTATTATTATAACATACAGTTATTACACCCCTGATGAAAATGGCTCTAAATTATTCTACATCTGTAAGTTACATCACTCGTGGGAAAGGTTGTGTTGTAAGAGAAAAAGAAAATGAATCTCATATAGATATAATCCTCCCGACTTCATCTTTCCAAGATACAATATCACAGAGAGTCATCTGTATTGGCTACCAGCAAATCCTGGGCAGGAAGTAACCCCGGAATAATAAAAGCCTACCTCCCACGTGAGCGCATAACCACCGATAGCATCTCAGCACTCCAAACATGACACATCCCAAGCTCCATTCCAGAGCTCCCCTCCCTGGCAGATGCTATTTTTCAAATGCCTGAACTGGACCAAAGAAGTCTAGTGGGGCTGTGGTTTCATGCTGGTCAGTTAATTGCGAGGTCAGCGGTTCTAACCCACCAGCTGCTGCACGAGAGTAAGAGAAGGGTGTCTGCTCCTGTAAAGATTTACACCCTCAAAAGTCCTCCTTAGGGTCCCTGGGAGTCAGAATCAACTCAATGGCAGTGGCTTTAGTTTGGGTACTGGGTCAACCCATTACCATGCACAGATATCCTATTTTTAAAACTCCAGGCATGCTTAATTCGCCCCCTCAGTCCCCAAGACTTTTCCTTTTTCAGCTGTTTCCATTAATCAGTTTCCCTGATCAGTTAGGCCATCCAGTTGAAATCTTGGTTCTCTCTGACCACGCTATCATTATCTCATCACAAATCAATTCTTCTGTGCAATTTTCCTTCCCATCCCCCCTGAGGCCAACCTGCCTTGGGGCCGTGCTTAATCATAGTGGTCTCAAACAGTACTTGCAGCAAAATGATGTTTTCCTAATCCGGAGACTTCTCAGAGGCTGAAGAGTGCCGAGTATGTGACACCTTTTCTGGCCTGGCTACCTCCAACCTGCGGTCACTTGTCATGTTCTATCCGATTTCTCATCCAGAGAAGATGGCGCTAACCTTTCCTGCAAGGGTGGCTGTCAGGTGCCCGTTCAGGGGGATCTGATTCATGTCCCACAGAAGGAAGCCCCGCCCCTCTCTGTCATTCTCACGATTGTTCCTATGTTCCAATCATGATGTCCATCCATCTCTTTGAGCCTCTTTCTCTTTTTTGACAACTCTCTGCAAGCAAGCTGTTCTTCTCCAGGGAACGGCCCTTCTTGATAACCTGTCAAAACCAGCTGAGCCTCCATCCCACACCCAACATGGTCGGTGCTCTGTATTCCACTGCAGACACCCGTGGAACGAATGAAGCGGCCTCTGTGCCGACTCACAGTGGCCCTGTGACCTGCAACAGAAGGAAACCACGCCTGGTGCCCCACCAGACTCAACGGCCACATGTGAGCCCTGTGGCCGCAGACGCGCCATCACTTCATCTCCTGAAGGGTGTTCTTCTGTCGCTGACCTTCTACCGAGCAGGCTGTCCTTCCGCAGCGGGTGGGCTCTCGGGATCACATATCCAAAGTACCTGGGATGCGATCGCACTCCCCTCACTTCTCAGGGGAATTCAAACTCCACTTCCTCCCTGACAAGTTGATTGGTCCTGGCAGCCAGGGTGCGTTCAGTGTTCACTGACAGCATCATCATTCAAATGCATCGTCTTCAGTGGTCTTCCTTGTTCACTGTCCAGCTATAGCAGCATTTACTCAAAATTCAAAAGAAAAAAAAAACCACTTGCCCCCAAATGGGCCCTAACTCATGGCAATGCTGGGCAGGGTTTCCAGACGAATCTCTATGGTAGTACACTGCCTCATCATTCTTTCTTCCTTTCTTTCTTTTTTTTTTTTTTTGGGGGGGGGGTACATCACTGCCCTCTGGTGGGAGTAGGAGGCCCAGCCTGGCTCCTGGAGAGCTGCTGCTGGATTTGAACCGCCAACCCTATTGGGCCCCAGCCCCGCACTCAACCACTACGCCACCGGGGCTCAGCCCGCCTCATCTTTCTCTGAGTGTGGCTGGTGGATTTGAACTATCGACCTTCTGGTTTGCAGTCCAGCAGCTGACCCGCAGCGCCACTCACTCGCTCCACAGACGCTGAATTAGCAACAGGACGCTGTAAAGGTAAAGCCGCTTTGTTCCAAGCTCAACGCTGTCATTACCACCTTGCTTCCTCCAGCAAAGAAGTAAGAGAATAAAGGAACCAAGACTAAACCCATTAAAAAGGCCTTAAAGGGTGAAATAATATTGACAGCAATGACAGCTTAAAAACAAAAACTTCAGTTTGGGAGCCTGCATAAACCAGGAAGATGACAGGCGGATTGTGCGTGGATTGGGGCAACATATCTGGAATGTCATCGTACCCGACTCCGGGAAAGTCCTTTTCTGCTTCTGGCAATGCTCTCCCCTCGAGTTGAACGCGAGGGTCTCTGTGACCCCGTGCACCCCAGGAAGCAGGAGCATGCGTTGACATGAACGGCGCGGGCAAGGACGTGGGTTTGCCCCCTGCCCTGCGGCGGGGCCACCCAGCCCACATGCCTTACCTGATGGCCGCGGGCGAAGCAGCCAGGGGCCGAATCGCAGCCCCCGCCCCCTCCGCGGCCCCAGCAGACCGGGGGAGGCGGCAGAGAGGGTGCAGGGGCACGCAGGCCGAGAGCCGGGGGAGCATCGCCGCGGTTCCGACCAGACTCCCAACGCGCGGTCTGGCGCGTCCCTCCGCCAAACGCGTCCCGCTCGCTCTTCCGCTCCGGGCGGAGCCTGGGGCGCTCCTCGCTCGGTGTCCCGGCGGAAAACGGGGCCCGCAAACTGCGTTCCGGCGTCGTCCGCGTTCCTGGGCGGAGCCCGGAGCCTCCGCCCCTCCGCCCCGCCCTCCGCGGGCCGACTTCCGACTTCCGTCCCAGCCTCGAACCAGCGTCGGTGCTAAGCGAGTTTTCCTGGGTCGGCGCGGGGTCGCCAGCTGTGCGCACAGCGTTCTGCGCACGAGGAGGATGAGCCATTAGGACGCCGCAGAGAACTGGGCACGTGGTGCGTTTGGGGAAGAGAAGTCACAGCCCCCAAAGAAACACGGTGGCCTACCATAGGCCATGCTGCCCAGGACCTTCGTTTTTCGTTTCAGTGTCTGCACTTGATGCCTAACTTTTCTTTCTTTCTTCCTTCTCTTTTTTTTACGTCATCGGGGACTCACACAACGCTTATCACCATCAACACATACATCTATTGTATGCAAATCACGCTTGTTGTCATCCTTGAAACATCCTCCTTCTACTTAAGCCCTCGGTATCAACTCTTCATAGTTCCCCTCCCTCCCCACTCGATGTCCACATTTTCACAACTGACTTTATATTCAATGTGAGAGAAAAACAGTGCTGTCTCCTGTGCCCTAAGCAGGGAGTGAATGCCCCCCTTCCCCTGCAAGGCATGAGGTCCCCCACGTCTGGAAGGGTATGAAAGTTCATCCCAAAAGAAAACATTGGTCACGATGGAACCTCCGGCGTAGAATTCCAGACCCCAGAGCTCCCTGTTGGCATCAAACTGCTTTTCATGCAGAAGCAAGATCAGAGAAGACTTCTCTCGTGTGGAGAAAGCACAGAGAACAGTTCTTGCTAAGATTCATTCGTGAAGTGTTGCCTGGCTATTTTCGACTCTTATGGCGACCCCAGGAGACAGTAAAACTGTTCCCTACTGGTTTCTTGGCTGTAAGTTTTACAGAGACAGTTTTCCAGGCCTTTCTGCCGTGGCATTGACCCACCGACCTCTCTGTTAGCCGCTAAGCATTTAACCACGTGTAGACCTGCAGAATCTTCATGTCCAAATGCTCGACACAGCGCTTGGAGGTGCTTCTTGTTGCCGCTTCCCCTTTCGTCAGCATTTTTGTTGAAGGATAATTTACATACAAACAGGAAATCACAGTAATCGTTAAGTGGACTTACCTAAGGAGACTTCGCAGGGAAAAGCTTGCTTATTTTTCTACACAATATTTGCAACTGTCTGGGGTTATCTCAGACAGGTGATTTATTACCTGCCTTTTCCTGATGAAATGGGTGCTCCATAGACTTATCTGCAAAATTTTGTACAAAGCAAATAGAAACTTTCTTTTTAGACTTGTATATACATCATCACAATCAGTTCTTTTTTTTTTTCCTTCGCATCACTGGCCTGGTGGGGGTAGGAAGCCCATCCTTGCTCCTGGAAAGCTGCTGCTAGATTTGAACAGTCAACCCTGTGGGCCGCAGTCCCGCACACAACCACTGCACCATCAGGGCTCAGCCATTATGAACTTCTTGAAAGGCTAATTAAGATGATTGGGGATCAAAACTAAACAGCATAGATGGATGAAGGGAATGATCCTTTGTACCGTTGCAATCCTTGTTCCTAGAATGGTGTCTGGCATAAAATTAGTGTTCAGTAAATATTTAGGGAATAGAGGAGTAGTGTTCTGGTACAACATTAGAAATTGGTACAGAGAGGTCAAGCTGTTTTGTCCAACTGTATACTGATCCAGTCAGTGGCAGAGCCATACTTAAACTCAGGACTGCCTACTTCTGAAATTCTTGCTTATGCTAGAATCCCTGATGTCCTCTGACTTTAATTATGAAGAAAAAAAAAAGTCTGGTGGAGTGCTTGTTAACACTCAATGGATCTGCCTGTGAGCCTCTAGCACACATCCTAACTGATTCTGATGCAGGCCCTCCTCTGATAAGGTGTTGACTAAACTCGTCACAGTTCTGTGGCTTCCTTAGCTGTTGAAAACTATGTCCCCTTAGAACACACATTAGAAAAATATATGTGTGTATCATACATGCACACACGTGTGATCCAGTATGTTCTGCAATGGCCCGGGTGCATCTCAAACGCATCCTACTGAGTAAGAGAAGCCAGACACCAGCCAAGCCCAAGAAAACCCACCCACCAATCTGATTCCAACTCCCAGGAACCCTTCGTGGCGGAGTCGAAGTGTCCGCAGAGGGTTCAGTTTTCAGAATCGGAGGGTCAAATATTTCTTTTATCTCTTTTATTTTTTAAAGTTACTTAATTTGTAACATAATAGGGACTATATCAGATATGTTTCTCAAGTGGCAATTGAGGCAAAAGATAACATTTCTCTCTGGTTCCTAATGAGAATCTGGAAATCAAGCCCCGGTGGCGTAGTGGTTGAGTGCAGGACTGCGGCCCACTGGGTTGGCGGTTCAAATCCAGCAGCAGCTCTCCAGGAGCAAGGCTGGGCCTCCCACTCCCACCAGAGAACAGTGATGCCCCCCCCCCCACCAAACAATGTCTATGATACTGCCCACGAGGATACCAACGGTGCTTCGTAGTAAGGAGCATTTTGCTGTTGCTTTATCAGAGGTCCTTGTTCAAGGGGGTGATCTTTCACATCTGATATCGTTCTCAGCACGTGCTCACGTGTTTCTTCACCGTTATGTAGAGGATCTGGTCGAGGAATCGGTTTGGTATGTTCACATGGAACGTCCACAGAAGGGCCGTAGCGTACTGTGGTCCTGACATCTGATGTCAAAGCAAGCTCCACCTTGCAGTTTCAGTCATCTGGGAGTCGGGATAGATTTCTGGCAAACACCGCGTAAAACTCCATCTCGAATTGATAAGAAATGTTGCAGGACAGTTCTGTTTGACCGTGCCTGTGGGATGAAGACAGAACTATGCCACAATTATTTTACTCCAGATACTAAGCAAACTATTTACCAGCATGTGGTGTGGATGTTAAGTTAGCTATTCTCCCCGAAACTCCCAGTTACTTAAGGCCTTTGTGTTGTCTAACTATGAGCTAACTCCCCTGCTGTTAGGATGATGGCAGGCTTCCCTGGAAGCCTGTGTTAATAGCCATTGTTAATAGTCCCTAGCCTGATAGAAATGTTTATCTACCTTTGCAGGTTAAGGTCTGGCCTTTTCACTCCCCTCTTCACATAGTCACATAGACATTCCTAAGACCACTTCCCTCATCACCATATAGCCCTTAAGACAGCCCTCTCCTGTGCCATATGCCCTTGCCTATAATTAGAGGCCTGGCTTGGCTCCAGAGGGTATATAGATATGGGACATAGGATAGGGGGCCAGCCTGCTTCACTCTAGCCTGCCTCCCTCCAGGCTGCCACTCTTCTCTCTCTCTCTCTCCACATGGACCATCTAGCGGGGCGGAGGTGAGCATGTACCATGAAAGGATATACAAGTAATTTCTAATGCTCTTTTCTCTTTCTCTCATGATCTCTATATCGGTGTTATAATAAATAATAAATTATCGCTGCACAACTGCCTGTTGAACCCTTGCTATGAGTATATCAGAGGACTGGCCACCTTCTGATAGGTGCCCACTTTACCGCTGCTACTGCCCTGGTGGACCAAGATGCGCGTTATCAGAGGGTACTGCAAAAGATGTGAGGAAGAGAAACTGAAACATCTGCTTCCAGGCACATCTCTTTTCAGCCCTTGACAGGTCCTCATGGCGAAACCGACATCTTGTCTCTCTGTCTCAAATATTTCTTCTGCAAAGCTCCAGGGGGTTTTCAAAAGGCCAGCCTTTCAGCGAGCAGATAAGCACTTCTCCACTCTGCCACTGACTGTAACTGTTTGGTTCCATTGAGATGGCCTTGTGAAGAGGCTTCAGAAACAGAACTCAGATCAGTAATTGCCAGGGGTCTGATGGAAGGGAAGGAATTGACTACAGAGAGGACTTGGCAGCAAGTGAAGTGTTCGAAGTCTTGACTGTGGTGATGCGTACATGACCTTTCATGCTTATCAGCGCTCCTAACCTTGTACTCTTAAAAAGTGTGTCTGTTAAGACATAAAAGTCAAATCTCAGTGAGCCTGACTTTAAAAAAGATTATTACTGGAATAGTGCTGATTGACGACAAATTAGAAAACATCCACAAAGTCTAACCGTAAAAAGGGGGGAGGGGTGTTTAAAAAGTATAGTTTATGTAATTGTCCAGAGCAGAGGTCCTCACACTACAGCCCGCCGGCCACATGTGGCCCACCGAGGACATTTATCCGGCCCGGAGGGTGTTTTTGCCACTGCTGCTGTCTTGCTTAGCAACTGACCTATCTCAGGGCCCGAAGTCAATTTGTTTGACTTCGAAGTTCATAGTTTGTTTGTTTGTTTGTTTTTTGAAACTGTAGTCTGGCCCTTCAATGGTCTGAGGGACAGGGAACTGGCCCCGTTTAAAGAGTTTGAGGGCCCCTGCTCCAGAGCAATCATTTTATGAGAATGACAAAAAGCTACTGGATTGTTTTAGAGTGAGCTTTCTAAAAGGATGGAGCTAAAGATGCCAGCTTTTTGTTGTGGGGTAGGGGACAGACATCACTGCCCTCTAGTGGGAGTAGGAGGTTGAGCCTTACTCCTGGAGAGCTGCTGCTGGATTTGAACCACCAACCCTGTGGGTTGCAGTCCCGCATATAACCACTACGCCACCAGGGCTCAGCCCGCACAGCTTTTTTATAACCTAGCCTTGGACGTCCTGCAGCCCCACTTCTTCTGCAATTGTCTTGGTGAAGAATGAGTGGCAGGGACCACACAAAGGGGTAAATAGCGGAGAATTTGGCTCAAGGGGGACCGTCTCTGGAGACTTCCTGCCTCACCCCAGGAAACTTGAAGCTCATGCACTTCAACTTCTACTCCACTGTTTTGTGTCGGCTTGATTCTCATTCATCATTGTTGGTTTTTAAAGGCAACGGTTTTTAGGCCCAATTCATTCAGAGAGGAAATGAGACTCTGACATGTCAAGAGAGTGCCTCCACCAATCGCATGATCTGTAAGTGCCAGCCTGCAGTCTCCAGCATCTGGGACTCTTTCCCTCGCCGTCCCTCATGCTCAGTGACTGTTTGTGACACACTGGTCTCATTGCTGCCGGAGATGACAATGCGTGGAAGTGCAACTCCCAGTCTCAAGGGGATGATGTCAGCAAGGTCATGCTTCCAAGATAAATGGGGTCAGACTTCAGGAAGAGCAAGTGTAACTGAAACTACAAAGAGAACGCTTCAGATTGAGAGGGTTGATCTTAAAATATATATATATATATATATTAACTCTATTGACATATCTTTCCACTATTGTGTCTGTCATGTACTTGTGTGTCAATTTCATGATTGGGAATCCAGGGGTGGAGACGAGCCTGTCAATCTGGAGATAGCCAATGAGGCCTCTGTGTGGGCATGGCATTCTCCTGAGAATTCTGGGAAGTCTTGCAGTATTTCCCAATTGGAGAAGAGAGACTTGAGGAGTCTCCAAGGCGATGAACTACTGACAAGAGGAGATGACAGCATGCTGATTGATCCTGACTCCTGGAAAATAGAGGAGCCAGAGAAGAGACCACATGGGCTTTTTCTGATGGAGCCAGACCTCTGGGGCTGGAGAAGCCACGTAGAGAGCCCTGCCAGTGCTGAGATGCTTGGGAGGCCACAAAGGGACCCCTGCAAGCACCGAGATGCTTCCACTGCCACCCAACACACAAGACTCTGCACCCACTGACCTGTGGTGGTCCTGGTGTCATCACACATGCTTCACAAGTCGGAAGGAGACTTTAGAGACTGGTATCAGACATATGGGCTAATATTGAACTTGTGACCTTGGACTGGACTGGGTTGGGATGCTTTCTCCATGTTCCATTCCTCTTGTATATAAACTTTTCCCTTATATCCATATGCGCGTCTATGAATTTGTTTCTCTAGTCTACCCGGACTAACACAACTCTATTCCTCCCTTTTTAAAACACTTATTCAATCTCACTGGGTAGGGATATCCAATCATTAATGCTAGCGATTCCCAAGAAGGGAGATCTCGACTGTACTATTTAAAGGTCTCTTAGGAGACATTGTGCTGGTAACCACAGGTCAGTGGTTGGAGCCCACTAATGACTCTGAGGGAGAAAGCTGAGGCTGGCTGCTCCCATAAAGACTTAAAAGACTAAGAAATCCAAGGGGCCGTTGTCGTCTGTCTTACAGCATTGCTCTGGGTCAGAATTGATGCCATGACAGTGGCATATCATACCATCAAATGCCCCACCCCAAGCACAAATCATCCATGACTGTAGACTCTAAAGTTCGCAAGACTTATTCTCACCCTACACAAGCCTGCCAGTTGTCTGACTCCCCACTCCATGGGCTCTTTGCCAGGCAAACAATACGGAACCAAGTGCTCCCTTTTGACTCTTACTTTCTTTTCTTGTCCTTGGCTTCCTTTTCCTTGGTCAAAGTTAAATTCTAAGACTTTCAACCTGGAGATGGGAGGAGAAAAAAAATGTATCCAGGGCCCTGCTAAGGGGAGGTGAGCGACGCTTTAATAATAGTCTTGTCCACAACCAGGGTTCCTTGTCCTAGTAGAATAAACTTGTAAGTCACTGCATGGCAAAATCCAGGAGAACACTTCTTATGATTCAGCTAATTTAAAGAAATAATGCCCCCCAAATGTGTTTCAAAAACCACTTATTCCCCACAGCTGTGGAACCTGCTTTTGTGAAAACAGGAAATCACCTTTTGGGGGAAAGGAACAATCAACATGCTGCCGGGGCGTTAGCAAAGCTGATGTCAAGGTCATGTTAAATGTCACTTGGGCAAGTCTCAAATGCCCAAAGGATTGCAGGCTTTCAAGTCTCAGATACTTATTGGTGACATTATTGAGTGTTTGCTGTTCAAGAAGCCAAACATGTATCAAAGCCAACAACAACAAAAGGGTATCTTAATTAATTTCCTGGTTCTCCTTACTTCTTTAACATGCTGGGAACTTTTGTAGGCAAAGAGGCCAAGATCAAGGCCTAACACTGATAGCAGGCAAAGATCCTTGAAGGATGCCATTGGGTACCGGCTAGTGACAAAATCCCAATAACCAGCAAAACACAAGCTCGTGGGTGTGTTGTGTATTTCCATGCCCTGAATTACTTTTTCAAGAAAATTAAAGCAAGAAAAGCAAATACTCACACTAAATATACCAACAAGAAAGTCGTCAAGAAGGGCTCCACAGTGGAGTGTGCGACTTGGCGCTGTCCTGGGCCGTGGAACTTTGAACACGTTGGCTCCACCTCTGTGTGTAGGAAAGCGGATTCTGAATCAGAGTACCTGCCTGATGGAGCTTCTGCAAGGACTAAGTGGGTGGAGACATAATGGAGCGTTTGTAACAATGCCTAGCACACACAGACAGACAAAACTCACCACCCTGGAGTCGATAACTCTGTATGGGAAGAGAAAACCTCATCTTCTCCTGTGAAGCAGACTGGTGGCTTCGAACTGCTGGCTTTGAGGATCGCAGTCCAGCACATCAGCACTCGGACACAAGGCAAACCCTATGCACGTGCCTGCTACGGGTAGTGAAAATAGAAGGGTGGGATATTTATTAAAAAACCAAGGAATCTCTGTGTTCAACAGATGCCAAACCATCTGGAATGTGAGTGGATGCTGCCCTTTATAAGCCTGTTTTCTGACATCAAACATACCACTGCGAAGAACACCTCAGCTAATTTCATCGGCAATTGCTGCTCCTGATCTACTTGTGAATTTTCATAAGTCAACCCTTAGAAAATTATCCAAGTGTATTATTGTCGTGCTAGAGAATTTTAATCTATGTCTACCCACAAATGCTGAAAAAAGAAGGAAGGCAGTTACTTAGTTAGTTTGCTAGCTAGTTTGTTCGTTCATTAGTTAGTAAGTATCAGGGGGTGGCCAGCCTCTTGATGTACTCGCAGTAAGGGTTCAACAGGCAGTTATGTAGCGATAATTATTATTTATTATAACACCGATATAGAGATCATGACAGAGAGAAAAGAGCATTACAAGTTATATATGTATCCTTTCATGATACACGCTCACCTACACTCTGCTAGATGGTCTACGTGGAGAGGGAGACAGACAGGCGGCAGCCTGGATAGAGGCAGGCTGATATGAAGCAGGCTTCTGTGAGAGCAAGCCTAAGGTGAGCAGGGGGGTACTTCTATATCCTATGTCCCATCCCTACATACCCTTTGGAGCCAAGCCAGGCCCCCAATTACAGGTAAAGATATAGGTCACAGGAGAGGGCTGTCTTAAGGGCTATATGGTGATGAGGGGGATGGTCTTAGGAATGTCTACCTGACTGTGTGACCAGAGGAGTGAAAAGACCAGACCTCAGTCTGTGGAGGTAGATAAGCATTTCTATCAGGTTCGGGACTATTAATAATGATTCTAGAATTGCCATAGGCTTAGAGGGAAGTGGGCCATCATCCTAATAATAGGGGAGTTAGCTTGAAGAGGGCAATACAAAAGCCCTTAAGTGACTGGGTCTCCCATAACAAATGCTGGTAGATGGTCTGGTTAATCTTTGGAGCATAATAATTGCGGAGAAGTTCCGCCTTCACCCCGACAAGTAAGTTTGTTTTAGGAACTAGGAACACACTTCCAGCCAGCTCATAAGGCTTCTGATCTCCTGAGACTATGATCCAAAAGCAGAGAGATCTATGAATATTGAGTGACAATGGCATAAAATCACAGTATAAAGCAAGTGAAAGACTTAGCATTGGACTGCTGAGAAGAGCCTTTCCAGATCGCCCACTGTGTTAAGACTCCCTGGACAGGGCTGGCCTGGGGTTGGAGGGCATCACGTCCTTTCAGGAATAAGGAGGATGGAAGAAGTATGGGAGCATTTGAGTTGTGTTTGCTGGAGAGGACTCTCGAAGGAACCATGAACTGCTAAAAGGACAAAACCACCTGTGTGGGAAAGAAAGACGTTCTGGCCTGAGTGCTCCTTAAAGGCTTCGTCTTCAGTGCTTTGGACATGATGTCAGCAGAAACCAGTCCCGGGAGAAGGACGTCATGTCTAGTGAAGTGAGGGGCGGGGCGGAGTGGGGGGGCAGAGAGAGAGGAAGGCCCTTGGGCAGATGGGTGCTGCAGTGTCCACATCAGTGGGCACTGCCGGGCACAGGAACAGTTCTGAGGATGGTATAGGGCGGGGCATGCTTCCTTCCAGGGTGCTTAAGGTCACTATGGGTTGAAACTGACTCTAGGGTGCCTAACAGCAAGGACAACACCATGCAAGACAAGAGATGTGTTGCTCATTTGCTGCTGCAGGCTGAAGCCTGGGTGAGGCAGGCTGAGGACTGCCCCATGGGGGAGATGGGAGGGTGGGGGGTGAGCAGAGAACCCACAAGGGAAGAGCTTGTCCCGGTGCCAGAGGGCGGCATGAGAAGGTTGTGCTAACAGTGCTGGAGTGATAGTCTGTTGCCCTGAGACACACAGAAGAGCATGCCGCTGTTGGCGATCCATAATCCTGCTGGCCCTGGGTGCTGCAGGATAGAAGGGACCCCCAGGCTTGTCTCGGCTGTGGCCAGTGTGGAAACGGGTCCCCTTCTGGGACACTGTTGGATGGGTTGAAGCACCACCTGTCAAGCGCCACCTAGGCATCTTCCATCTGCCACGCCTGCCCAATTATAGAAGACTCCCCTATCGATAATGGGAGGGTGGAGGGAAGGTGGGTGTGATAGGTAGGTCTGTAGCGACATCAGGGTCAATGAACGCATGTGAGATTAATTAAAGGGCAGAGATATAAATGGCTCAGCCATCCCCGCACTCTCTCTCTTGGCTCTTGGATCTTCGGCCCAGGCAGCTGCCTTGCTTGTCCTGTGCCTCGATCTGCAAGCTACACTACCCGTGGAACACCGAATCCGTGGACTGTCTCACCGTGAGTTGAGGTTCCTTCAAGCCCTGCTTCACCATGCAACTGGGATATGCATCTCTTGAGCTGGGGACTGTGGGACTCTGTCCTCTGGCTGACTGTTGGTGACCTGCTTTGCTGTTTGTTTCTTGTGGCCGGACAGCCTGACTTGCTCTACAGAGGACTACTCGGCGCCCCTCAAGACTCGAAGGACTGCCAGTGTATTAGCTGTCTCGCATAAGTGATTTGCACCAAACCATTTGTACTGCTTCACAGATTAGTTAACTATTTATTTCTTATGGTAAGTATGTATATGTGTACATAAATTTATTAATGTCTTCATTCTGTTTCCCTAGAGAACCCTGTCTAACATAGTGGAGTAGAAGGGGAGAACTGATTGCAAGGATCTACATCTGGCCTCCTCCCTGGGGACAGACAGTGGAGAAGTGGGTGAGGGGAGACGTTGGATGGTATAAGATATGACAAAATAATAATAATTTATAAATGACTGAGGGGGAGGGGCAGCAGAGAGGGAAGGGAAAAATGAGGAGCAGATACCAGGCGTTCAAATGGGAAGCAAGTGTTTTGAGAACGATGAGGGTAACAAATGTACAAAAGTGCTGAACACGATGGATGTATGTGTAAATTGTGACAAGAGTTGTATAAGACCCCAACCCAATGATTTTAAAAAATAAATATATTGGCCGAGCCCCGGTGGCATAGTGGTTGTGCGCAGGACTGCAGCCCACTGGGATGGAGGTTCGATTCCAGCTTCACGGAGCAAAGGCTGGGCCTCCTACTCCCACCACCTGAGGGCAGTGACGCCCCCAAAAAATAAATAAATAAATATATTAAATAAAAAATAGTAATAAATAGGCTGAGCCCTGGTGGCATAGTGGTTGTGCGCGGGACTGTGGCCCACTGGGTTAGAGGTTCAAATCCAGCAGCAAGGCTGGGCCTCCTACTCCCACCACCAGGGGCAGTGGTGCCCCTCTAAAAAATAGTAATAAATAAACGGAGGGAAAAATGGGGGGAAAGACCCCTAAAGTTGGGTTCATACAAGGGTTAAACCTCCTGTGAAACCCGTCTGACCACAAACAGAGTGTGAATAGTCTTACTGTGGTGTAGAGTACAGTGCTTTTTGTTTTGTTTCTTTTCCTGTTTCTTGTTTTCTATGTTTTTCTCCACATGAAATAGACAGTACCTGCCTAGATGGCTTCTTAGCGGGTATGGCAGGGGAGGTTGGGGGGCCCAGGTGGACGAGGACCGATCAGGGAGATGACTGGACAACTCCTTTCAACGTGACCGAGCGGTTGACCTCCATGCTGTGCAAATTCAATGCCAATGAAACCGTTCTCGAAAACACACCCCCCTGGTGACAGAACCGGATGATTCACCTGTGTGACCTCATTGGCTTTTTCCCTGGCAGCAGCATGACCCCAGGCTGGGGACAGTGTGTCCCAGCAGACGGACAATAGCCGGTCACAAGGAGTCCGGGGACAGTCAATATTTAGAGAAGCAGCCCAGCCAGCTACAGCCGCAGCAGCAGCAGTGGCAGAGGCATGCTGAGGTCTGCTCTTTGTGAAGGGGAGCCTGCAGAACTCACTCCCCTGTCCGTACCCTGTCCTCGTCCTCGGCTCTCGGTCACCACTGCCCCCTCCCTGGGAGCCCACCTGCACACAGACAGACTCAATGCTGATGGACGTCCTTCCAAGGGCGATGGCTGCGTGGCTGCGCCTGGCCGAAGCTGCAGGAGAAGAGGGCAGTGATGACGATGGGCTTGTCTGGGCCACGTGGGCTTGTCATCAGTTCCCAGGTTTGGGTGGCTGTGTAGTGTGTGTGTGTGTGTGTGTGTGTGTGTAGTAACGTTTCCCTTCTTTCCTCATCGGGAGAGTAAAAGTTGTTTGGGCTTCAGAGCTTCCAGAACGAGACGCTCCTCTCTGTCTCAGCGCCTGCGGGGCCAGCTGACCGTGAGGAAGAAACAGGTCAGACGTGGCGCACACCTCGTGTCTGAGTGTTCTGTGCGTTTCCACAGTGCCACGACCGCTGGAGCAACTCTGCCTCCAGCCAATTTACCAGGACCCTCCCCTCACCCCACCCCCGTCACCGTGTGCACTCCCTCCAGCTCCCTCCGCCACATTTTGATCTTTGTCATGCAGCTTCAAACGTTTTACACACTCAGTGGACATCAGTGAAGGCCAGACATAACATTGGGGAAAATGTTTGTGTGACTCGTTTCGTCCTCCTGGTCACTCTATTGTCGGGATCTGGAATCAAACCTGCCCTCCCAAACCAAGTCCAAACTCACTGCCCCAGGTCAATCATACAATGACCAGATCTTAAGCGGGACACCGTTGACTGGGGGTGGGGGTGGGGTTCTTGATTTAAAAAAATGGGTCTATAGGGAGCAACAAAAATTTTGATAGAATGCAGAAATAGTGTTGTAATAAACTTATTTTAATTTAAAAACACCGCGGGATGCTGTCACATTGTTAAAAAGCGGAACATCTGATCACCTTACCGGGGTTGAACTCCCGGCGGCTTTCCAAAACCGTACATCTTTCCAGGAGTAGAAAGCCCCGTCTTTCTCCCAAGGAGCTACTGGGGGTTTCGAACTGCTGACCCTCAGGTTCACAGCCCAATTCGTAACCATGATACCACCAGAGCTCCAGAACCCACAACATCACTGAGACATGCCTATACAATATCTAGCGAAGCCCGGGACAGATGAGAATGTTCATGTGTGTGTCTTTACATAAACGACAGCTCTGTGATATTAATATATCACTTACTGTGTGAAAATTAAGAGGCTCATACCCCCTAGGAAACCCTCGGGTAACACAAACAGCTAAATACTCAACAACTAACCAAGAGGTTGTCATTTTGTGGTGTGCCACAAATGACTTGCCAGTAGGGAGTTGTTACAGGTGCCCTGGCAGGTAGCGGGTCAGCAGTTCAAAACCACCAGCTGCTCTGCAGGACAAAGGTGAGCCTCTCAACTCCCGTCAGGAGTTAGAGCGGGAGGGGTCGGGGGCAGTGATGGTAGCAAGCCTGTACATCTGCTTATGAAATGTCACAGCTTTGTGGCTGTTCTACTTTACATGCATGGAGTCGGAATCAACTCAGCAACAGCTTGTTTGGTTCATTCCTCTTAGACTACAAAGACAAGGAATACTTCACGCCTGCTTCAAAAGGGGTGACAGATGTCGAAACAGATCATCTCGCAGGAGATGTGGAGCCCCAGGCACACGGAGACACACACCACAGTCTTCTCTAAGGACCCAGAGAGCTTGCTCCCAGAAGGGAGACTGACAGCCCTAGACCACAGTAGCTTTGTTGTTGTTGTTGCTGTCCTGTTTTACATAACTAGACTAAACTACTGTCAATATTGAATCGAATATTTCCAAGAATTTCTTTCACAGGTAAGAGAAGACGTTTATGAATGAAAATATCAGTCTCGATCCTGTTCAATATAGCTCCTGGAAAATACGTACATTAGAAACGACTTCAAGTCTCCCACCACCTGAGGGCAATGATGCCCCAAAAATACAAACAAACAAACAAAAAAACCAAAGAAATGACTTCAAGTAAAGGACTTGTTGACACTTCAAGGGATGGGGTCATACCTAGTTCTTTTTTCTCCCTGCCTCCCCACTCCCTCTCCCTCATGAACCCTTGATAATTTCTAACTTATTATTATTTTGTAATATCTTAAACTGTCCAACGTCTCCCTTCGCCCATTTTTCTGTTGTCTGTCCACCAGGGAGGAGATTATATATAGATTCTTGTAATAGGTTCTCCCTTTCTACTCCACCTTCCCTCCACCCTCCTGGTGTCGCCAGTCACACCACTGGTCCCAAAGGTCTCATCTGTCCTGGATTCCTGGTGTTTCCAGTTCCTTTCTCTTCCTGTGTACATCCTCTGGTCTAGTTAGATTTGTAAGATAAAATTGGGATTGAGATAGTAGGAGGGTGGAAGCATTTAAGAACTAGAGGAAAGTTACATGTTTCATTGTTGCTATACTGCACACTAACTGGCTCGTCCCCTCCCTTGACCCTTTTGTGAGGGGATGTCCAGTTGCCCACAAATGGGCTTTGGGACCCCAATCTGCACTCTCTTTCATTCACAATGATATGTTTTTTTTTGTTGTTGTTCTTTGATTCCTGATACTAACTGATCCCTTTCACACCTTGTGGTCACACAGGATGGTATGCTTCTTCCATATGGGCTTTGTTGATTCTGAGCTGGATGGCTACTTGTTTACCTTCAAGTCTTTAAGTTCCCAGTCACTATATCTTTTGATAGCCGGGCACCATCAGTTTTCTTCACCACATATGCACATGCACCCATTTGTCTTCAGCGATCCTGTTGGGAAGGCAAGCATCATGGAATATCAGTTTAATAGTATAAAGCGTTCTTGCATTGAAGGAGTACTTGAGTGCAGGCCCAATGTCCTTCTGCTACCTTCATATGAATAGGTTGATCATTTTCATCTCCTACAGTCATCTCTCGAAGGCACTCTGTTGGGTAACCAATTCCTTCTCATCCCACCATTATGGATGGGGGGGAACTCACCAGAGGTTTATTTCCTGTATAGATCTCACCCATGAATTTTGGGCTTCCTCTGTCATCCATAGCCTTCTGCAAACCAGAATCTCACAGTGTAGTCTCTGATACTTGTTCATTTTATGACACCATTTTTCAGAGGGCCCCCTTGGGGGACAGGAGAATCTGGACTGAAACTGAGAAAGAGTCGGGTGACAACCAGGATGGCCTGGTGTCTACACCGTGTGCTGTGAAGGGCACCACATCGCTCCTGCTTTGGTCCAATCGGCCTCCCAGCGAGAAAGCATTTGCCATTAGGTCCATTTTGAACCCGTGTGTCAGAGTAGAACTGGATGCCGCCGGGTGTTCAATGGCTCATTGTTCACAAGTCGCCAGCAGACCTTGCTTCGAAGGTGTCTCTGGGTAAACTCCACCCACCAACCTTTCAACAAGTAGCCTAGCTTGTTACCTGTTTGCAGGACCCCAGGACTTCTTGGGTATGGAAGACTTAAAACCTAACTCCCTGCCACTGAGTCGATTTTGACTCACAGTCGCCCTGGAGGACAGGGGAGAGATGCCCCTGTGCATTTCTGAGACTGTAACTCTTTTGGGGAGGAGAGAGTCTTGTCTTTCTCCCAAAAGGTGGCTGGTGGTTTCAAACGGCTAACCTTCTGGTTAGCAGCCCAATATGTGTCTACTGCATCACCAAGGCTCCTGAAGCATCTGTCCAAAAGCTCTGTGGTCATGGGAGCCCAAAGCCCATCTGTGGGCAACTGGACATCCCCTTACAGAGGAGTCACGGTTATATGTAGATCCTTATCATCGGTTCCCCCTTTCTATCCCCCTTCCCTCTACCCTCCTGTTAATGCCACTCTCACCACTGGCCCTGAAGGGATCATCTGACCTGGATTCCCCGTGTTTCCAATTCCTATCTGTGCCAGGGTACATATAAACTCCTTCCTGGTGTATGGATAACAGGGAAGTGGATAAAGGGAGACATTGGACAGTGTACAATACGACAAAATAATAATAATTTAGAAATTTTCAAGGATTCCTGCGGGAGAGGGGAGTGGGGCGGGAAGTGAAAATGAGCTGATACCAAAGGCTCAAGTCAAAAGCAAATGATGAGAATGATGATGGCGACAAATATACAAGTGTGCTTGATACAATGGATGGATGTGTGGATTGTGATAACAATTGTATGAGCCCCCAATTAAATGATTTTTTTAAAAGAAAGAAAATCATAAACCTGATTTGAACAGTTAAAACCTTGCCAGTTGATCCTTGCTCTGACACACATTGGGCCTGTCCAGTTTTTAGCATTTTCTCTGTGTGTGTGTCTCTGTGTGTGTGTGTGTGTGTGTGCATGCACACTGTTTGTTTTCCATATTGGGGTTATCTCTGATGTATTTTGTCATGGAGTGGGTAGCCCTCTTGGCTTTTTTGTTATATGTTTTTTTCCGTTTCCCAGTCTATGAAACCCAGGATTGAGACAGTAAGTAGAATAAGGGTTGCTTGGAGGCGGGGGAGTGGGGGAAGGTTTACAGTGGTGGAGGGGATAAAGGGGTAAAGAGGAGTTGATATGAAGGAGTTCAAGAAGGAGGAGAATATTTTGAAATTTGTTGTGGTACCAACTGTACAATACTGCTTGATATGATATCTGTATTAGCCCCCAATAAAATCTGGTGCTTTTTTGGGGGGGGAGAACCCTTGATTTGTACCTGAATTTTTTTTTTTTAGCATTCCCAGAGCCCTTCAAAAATAGTTTGCCAAACCCTACCAAATGACACATACACCTGAAGATGACACTCAAGGTTAACCCCACTGCCGGGGTGTCAATTCTGACTCAGGGTGACTCTGTAGGTCAGGGTAGAACTGCCCCTGGGGGTTTCCAAGACTGTAATACACCAACCTATCAAATTGCTGACTGACTGTACTCCCTACCTGAACAAAGCCTATTTTTAAAAGACGGGCTTTTAGGTTCCAGTGAGCAACATCTATAATATCACCGGGAGCCCCGGGAGTAGAGTGAAGAAAGCTTTGGGCTGCTCACCCTGAGGTCAGTGGTTCAAGCCCATTAGTCTCTCCACCGGAAGAGAAAGAAGAAGCCTTCTACGACTAAAAAGAGTTGCACTGTAGGAAACCCAAAGGGTAGTTTTACCCTGTCCTAGAGACTCCCGATGCCTCAGCATCGACGTAAGTGGTCTTTGTTTGTTTGAGGGAAATTTGTTGTTGTTGTTGTTTGCACCTTCCCTGATTTTCCTTTTACTTTCCCATCACCTGCCCGTGGCTATTCACTTGATTGAGACTCAGAGCGAACTGATAGGGTAAAGTGTAACTGTTCTGGAGGAGATCCAGGATTGTAAGTGCTGACAGAAGCAGACACCCCATCTTTCTCCCTCAGAGGAGCTGCTGGGTTTGAGTCACGGGCCTGGTGGTTAGCAGCCCAAGCGGGCCTTTGGAAATATGAGTCTGTCCTTGGGAACAGCATCGGTGCCTGAGTTCTTGTCCTCTGACCCACGGGCACATTTGTAATATTCAAGTGCCCCCTGGAGGCAAAAAAACATATATATTCTCGTGGGACATACAGCACTTACAACAAGTGTGTTTTGCAAAGAGACTGGAAACAACGGGCATCTGCGTGACCGCGTTCTGTGCATTCCTGGACACCCCGCTTCACAAACCTTGTCCAAGCAACCTTGTTCTCGCACCTGAATGCAGTACAGGTAGTCCCTGACTTATGAAATATTCAAGTCACACTGAGTCGCGCTTACGACAGCCATGTGTGGTTTGGTTCTCTATAACTTATCGCTAGCATGCAGGGGACCTGGGGGTGTACTGGTGATGCATTGGGCTGCTAACTGCAAGATCTAAAGTTCAAAGCAACCAGCCACGCCATTGGAGAAAAATGGGTTTTCTGCTCCCATAAAAAGTTACGGTCTCAGAAATCCACAGGAGGCAGTACGACCCTGAGTTGGCATCGACTAGATGGCAGTGAATTTGGTTTAGGGAGCAGAGTAAAGGTTCAGAAGGGAGAAATCTGAAATTCCCTGGCAGCACTGACAGAAAGCAGCGCTTTAGGAATTGACAGAGCACCAGTTAAGGAGGTCTGCCCGAGCCGGCAGAGTCAATGGCTGAAGGATTCATTTGTTGGTGTTGGGAGAACTGGAAGATGTTACCTGGCTAACCCACTGTGAGAGTTCTAGATAAGTGTCTATTTTGAAAACAGATAATGCTGGGGAAGGAGGAAATTCTGAATTAATATCATGAACGTAGTTCATAGTAATAGTTTTTTCAATGTCAAGTGGATTCTGACAGAAAGAAGAGAGTACCAGCGAGATGTTGACCTGTGCTTCTTTGACTGTGCAAAGGCAGCTGCATGTATTACAACAAATTATGGAGAATTGAAATTCCAGAATACTTCAGTTTGCCCCAGTGAGCATAAGGAAGTAAATAGGAAAACTATTCCAGGCCAAGAGGCCAGTAGTTTGCCTCTCTTGTTTGAGAAACAACTTTTGGCTTGTTACTGGACCTTAGTAGAAGCTTCATCCCTCACCATGTTAGTCTGGTTAGAGAAACAAATCCCGAGAAACTCATATGGAGAAGAAAGAATTTTATATAAAGGCTAAGTGCACCTCAAAAAACATCCCAACCCAGCGCTGCCCAAGCCCACAAGTCCAACATTAGCCCATATGCCAAACACCAATCCATAAAATCCTCCTCTATCTCACAAAACACATGCAATGATGCCGACTGCAAGAGGAAATCCGAATCAGTCAACGTGTAAACATCTCAGCACTGGCAGGGGTCTCCACCCAGGGCTGCATTGGAATAGGTCCACGTGGCTTCTCCTCTGGAATGTCTTGCAAGAAGTGAGTCATGTCCGCTGAAGCAAGGAACTGGCTAAAGCAGCTACCCCTGGTCTGACCATTGGAAAGCAAGAGACTCGAGAACTAGAAAGACGAGACTCGCTGAGCCACTTATCTCTCCACCCTTCAATTAGCCCCACGTGTTCATCAGTCAGGTGGGCACAATAAATATTAACTACCTCACTATGGGTCACCAAATCTTTATGCAGCCCTGAGCTTCGTGAACTCAGTCTGACTCACAGAGTCATACAGTTGTATGTATGTATACATAGGCAGTAGCACTCAGTCGTCAAACGAAAGGGAGATATAGAAAACGAGCTCTGAATAGGACCTGAAGGAACAGGCACGTTGCACAAGGAAGTGGCCCAGGTGTCCATCATCTCCACTTTGGGAATATTACCTTCCCTCTCCCAGTTTGCATCCATGGCCTCATGGGGAGTTCCTCAGGATCAGTTGACTGCAGAAGAGAAAACACATGCCTGGTTCATAGATGATTCTATGAACCAATAGGCCAGCACCAGTTGAAAGTGGACAGTCGCAGCACTGCATCCTTTTGGGAGAGGACTGCCCTGAAAGAAGGCAGTGAAGAGAAACCCTTCCAATGACAGAATTTTGAGCAGTCTACCTGCTTGTTCATTTTGCTTGTAGAAAGAAGTGGGCATGTGTGTGATTGTCTACTAACTGTGGCTGTGGCCAATGGTTTGGCTGGATTGTCAAGGACTTGGAAATCACGTGATTGGAAAACTGGTGACAAGGCATAGAGAAGAGACATGTGACTAGGCCCCTGAATGCACCAAAGAGGAAAAGATATGTGTGTCTCATGTGAATATTCATGACCTCAGTAGAGGTGGACTTTAACAATCAAGTGGATAGGATGACACAATCTAGGTAAAGCCATCACCCTCTTTCCCCAGCCACTCCTGCCTTTGGCCAATGGGGCCATGGACAAAATGGTCTTGGTATAGTAATGGAGGTTATACATAGAATACACCACATGATTCCCACTCACCAAGTCTGCCTCGGCTAACGCCACTGCTGAATGAACAGTCTGCTAGCAGAAGAGACCAACACCAAGTTCCAGATATGGAGCCATTTCTTGTAAAGATGAGTAAGCAACCTCAAGGCAGGTTTCCACTATGGAAAATGCACTTTCTCCTCACTGGGAGAGGCAGTCACTCTGGATATGAATTTGTTTTCTCTGCATGCAATGCTTCTCTCATATGCCCCAAATCTGAATTTAGTATCTATTGATAACATCTGTTTAAGAGCTCCCAAGAAATGATTAAATATATATGTGTGTATATGTGTACATGTATATGTAATGGTATTTTTATCCTTGCCAAAATTTAATAAGTCTAGGAATCAAGGGGGGGGGGGGCTGAAAATGTGAGTGGCAACACTCATTATTACCCCTAGTGACATACTAGCCAATTTTCTTGTTTCCTTTCATTGGCTAATGTCTGGTCTATGGTTCTAGAGCTCCTACCTAGTTCCAAAAGGGGGGATGGTCCCACCTAGAGACCCACACTGATTCCCTTGAAGTGGAATCAAGAGCTGGTCAATTGGGGGCTCCTTGTCCCTCTTCATCAATTAGCAAAGAAAGGAGTTACCATACTGGGTGATGTGACTGATCCTCATTCCCAAGGGAAAATCAGCCTGATGTTACATAATGGAGGGCGGAAAAGAGTCTGTCTGAAATACAGGAGATCCCTTTGCGTGTCTCTTAATGCTACCCTGCACTGTGATGGAAGACAGTGGGAAAACCACAGCAACCCATTTGTGACAGATCTTCCAAGGGTTTGGAGCTTTCAGGGATTAAGGTTTTGATCACTCTACCAGGCAAAGTACCATGACCAGCAGTGGTGCTTGGAAGTATGAAATGGGTGTTGGGAGAAAGGAATTCTAAATACCAGGTTTGACCATGAGAAAGATACCTATTGCTATATTTATTCCTTGCTTTACTGTATGTGTACACAAAGAATCTTAAAAATTCATGGACAAAAAATTTAAAAATTCATGGACAATAGAATTAAAAGGTAATGGAATTTTCCCATCAACATTTAAATGTTGTGCTATAACATTTATAAATGGTGTAAAGCTTATATATATGCAAATAAGTATGTGAATATAATATTCACATATTATATTAAAATATTGTAATATATGTGTAAATATTGTAAAGCTTATATATATGATACCATTGTTTGCCCTCCCTATCCTTATAAAATTTTATTTATAAATGGAAATAAGGTTTTCTGTTGTATGCATGTTAGTTACATCATGCCAGGCAAGTATGACTATATAATTGTCTTTCTTTAGCGAATATGTCTAGTTCAAGGAAATCCATACAGGTACAAAGTTGACGAGGCATGCTCTGACCAAGCTCCCGGTGGCTCAGACTCTTCTTGATCTGACCTTCAGATCTGAGGATGTGAGGCAGGAGTTTGCTAGCTGACCTGGTGACTTTGAGTTTGTCAGCTCCTGCAACCACAGGACTTCGGACAAGCCTACAATCTGTTGTGTAGATCTTCCATGGATTTGAACAACGGTATGGGCCAGTTCCTTGAATTAAATCTGCATCTCATTGTTTACATATTTTCCCCTGACTGATTTTGCTTACAACAGCCATAAAAAAGAAGCATTGCAAATGGCGATGAAATCGTGGTTGTCGTGGCTTTCATTCTGCTTGGGGGAAATCCCACAATATATTGTACTGGGAAGCTAGACCTATTTAAAATATTAAAAGGCAAACATATCACTCTGACCCATCCATAGATTTTTCATTGGTCTCATTTGCACATGAAAACTGGAGAGTGGGAAAGGAGGTTCAGGGGAGAATCAATGCATTTTCTTATGTACATAAATATATAATGTGTGTATGCACATATGTGAATACACATGAACTTCACACACATTCATCCAGTCAATTCTAGCTCATAGCAGTCCTTTAGGACAGGGTAGAACTGCCCCCCACTGAGGGATGCAAACCTTATGAGAGCAGAAAATGTTCCTCTCAAGGAGCAGCTGGTGGGTTCAAACAGCCGACCTTGTGGTTAGCAGCCCAGTTAGGTGCCATCACGCTGGTCCTGATTCTTTAGTGCCTGGACCTGCCCCATGCTCTCGCCTGCTCTTATGTTTGAGCCCGTGGTTGCAGCCACAGTGTCCCTCATCTCCGGAGGGACTTCGCCCTCTGCTTCACCCAGCACGAGGTCCTTCTCCGGGGACTGCTACCTCCCAACATCATGTCCAAAGCACATGAGGCCACGTGTTGTCCTCCTTGCCTCTAAGAAGCATGCTGGCTGTACTTCTTCCAAGACAGACCAGTCTGTCCTTTTGACAGTCCACGTTACTTTCCATATTCTGCACCAGAGCCTCAATTCAAATGCCTCAATTCTTCTTGGGTCTTCCTTCCACCTAAGTATATAACATATAAACTACCCGTATGTTTCACATATATAGGACTGGTTATATTTCTCTAGGAAGTTCTAAGGCGAGTGGGTAACACCTAGTGCTCATGTGAGAGTTGAGGAATTTGAGGCTTGAACAGCAGTGTGACATCGCTGGTGGGAGAGCAGGATCCAGGCAGGGCACAACTGACCTCCAGGACTTCCCTTGCACCTCCTCTTCAGGGTTCCCTCTCCACATTTACACCTGGGCAAAAGGAGCATGTTCTTTGAAACAGCACCACAGCCCTGGTACCTGTCAGGTTGCCCCGCTCCCTGCAAACCCTCTGTAAGAGAAAGGTGAAGCTATTTGCTCCCAGAAAGATTTACAGCTTCTATGGTTCCCCATCTTAGAAAATACAATGTCTGGGGTCATAAAGGCTTGAAGTTAAACAAGCAGCCATCTGTCAGGAAAGTGACAAAGCCCACTTGAAAGAAGCACACCAGGCTGTGTGATCATGAGGTATCCATGGGATCAGGTATCAGGCATCAGAAGATAACAAACATTGATATGAATTGGGGGGTGGGGGTCTGAAACCCAAAGTCCATCTGTAGACAATTGTACATCCCCTCACAGAAGGGTCACAATGAAAGAATGAGACAGTCAGGGTGTGGTAAAGCACCAAGAAAACACAACATTCCTTTAGTTTAATGCTTCCTCCCTCCACTATCATGACCCCAGTTCTACCTCCCAAATCTGGCTAGACTGGAGCATGTACACTGATATGGATAAGAGCTCTGAACACATGGAATCCAGGACAGATAAATTCCTCAGGAATGGGAGTAACAATAGCATGAGGATAGGGGAAAGGTGGGGAGAGAAGGGGGGGAAGGAGGAACCAATCACAATGATTGATGCATAACCTTCACCTCTCCCCAAGCAGGACAAACAATAGAAACAGGGGAGAAGGGAGACAGTGGACGATGTAAGATATGAAAATAATAATTTATAATTGACCAAGAGTTCAAGAGGGTGGGATGGTGGGCGAAGAAGAAAGGGAAAAAGAGTTGCTGACACCAAAGACTCAAGTAGAAAGAAAATGTTTTGAAAATGATGAGGGCAACAAATGTTCAAATGTGCTTACCACAACAGATGGATGGATGGATGGATGGATGGATGGATGGATGGATGGATGGATGGTGTTAAGAGTTGTGTAAGCCCCCAGTAAAGGATTTTTTAAAAAGGAAAGAAAATGATGATGGCAACATATGTGCAAATATGCTTGATACAATTGATGTATGGATTGTGATAAGAGCTGTAAGAGCCCCCAGTAAAATGAGTTATTTTTATATAAAGATTTACAGCATGAGCAACACAATGTCGAGTTACCATGGGTCAGAATCAACCCTATGGCAATGGGTTTGGGCAGGGGTAGCAGGGAGACAGGTCTCCCTCAGAATAAAGCACAATCTCTTCACCCACATGTGGCCCCCATGTGGGGCTTGTCTCCCATCCCCCTGGCTTCAGACTCTGCCCTGACTGCCACCACTCTTGGACGTTGCCTCCCCACCCCCCATCACCCCACACACACACACACACACACCTTGTTGCGGGCTGAATTGTGTCCCCAGAGAAGCTACGTTGAAGTCCTGACCCCTGGCACCTGTCAGGCTGCTACAGGTCTAAGTCTGCACTGATTTGGGAAAGAAGGTGCGCTCGCTTAGCCTAACACAAAGCTAAGTTGAAAGTGGGTGGCCCCTCGTTGAATCTGAGTGAAGTTTTATGAGACAGAGGAAGGGTGCCTTGTGAGAAGCCATCAACAAGCCAGGAAAGCTGGATACATGCAGACAGCACCTCCTTCCAGGGGAACATTCTAAAAGAATGCAGGTCGGAGGAAAGATTGATTTGAACTTCTAGCCCCCAGACCGAGACATCAAGGTTCTGGTGCTGTCAGGCACCCCGTTTGTGAGGTTGTGTTACAGCGCACTTAAGAAGCCAGAAGGCTCTGAGGAGCCCTGATGGCATCGTGTAATGTGTCCAGCTGGGCTTCCGAGAGGCCGGCAATTTGAAACCACCAACTCACCCTGAGGGAGAAATTGGGACTTTATGCCTATCAGCAGTTAGTCTCGGAAACACACAGATTCTCTACGAGCTACCATCAGCCCAAAGCCAATAAATTTATGGTTTAGCCTGAGGAAGCCGACTTGTACGTACTCCTTATTAATAAAGTGACCAGATGTCCAGCTTTTGGCAGGACAGTCCTGATTTTAAACAATTTTCCCTGTGCCCCGTGGCATTTTAATATAGTCCTGATTTTTGGAAAGAATGCATGACAAGCTAGGGAATGGTGGGAGAATGGGAAGGGACTATCCCCCCTCTATCACCTCCACTCCCTCCCGGTCAATGGTGTCCTGCTTTACCAATGTTAAAATCTGTTCACTTTATACAATGTCCCTCTTTCCCGATTCCCATCTGCCCTGAGCCCAGGTGGGTCTGAACACCGGCTCCCCTCACTACAGGAGGAACTTGAAGCGTGGTCCTGCTTGCCCCCTCTGGATTCTGGTGTGGGGTACAATCAGCTCTCCTACCCTGATCTTGACTGGTCCAGAGTAGGTAATCTTCTACAAAGGGGACAGAGGTGAACTCCAAGCCTCCATCGACCACAGAGGTCACGTTCGAGAGGGAAGAAAGGCCTAAGCACGGAAGGGGTTGAGACATTCTATCTGGAGGTTGTCAAGGCAACCATTCTGCCATCATTTGGGTGTTCTCCGACCGGCTCTGCCCGCAAGCCATCAAACAGGGCTCCAGGTTATTATGGGAAAGATCTTTACCAAGGGCCACCCGGGGAGAAGCACTTCGGTGAGGCTCAAGCTGAACTTAAGAGCCGGACTCCTGAAAAGCAAGGACGTCAGAAAACAGTCACTCCTGTCGCCTCCCACTGGGTCTGCATTTGGAGATGGCAAAGTCAACAGTAAATAGCTTTTTCTTCTAATACGAGGGGGGAGGAAAAGTCATGGTCCCCACTGAAAATGATTGATTTTTTTACTAAGTATGTATAAAATGCCTGTGATGTTTCCTCTGGATTGTTGGCTGGGGAAAGGTGCAAGGTCTGAAAGTGTGATGACAGTCTTCACGGTGGGTTTCATCTCAGGACGAGGTATTGTTCCTTCTCTCTCAGAAGTGGCCAGCCCCTGACCATTTTCAAACATGGCTTTGCTCCTTAAGCCTACCTAAAAGCATTATCAAAGTCCAGGGATGTAGGGCTAAGGATGGCTTTTGGTATTTCCAGTTTTGAAAGAAAAATGAGTCTTTAAAAAGCGAATTGGCTTTTAAAAAAGTAGCCATCACAGATAGGCCCACCTATGAGGAAACACACACACGAGACAGAAAGAAACCATGTACAGTTCACTGCAGCTTTCACGTGACACGTTTGATTACAGCTTTGCAGCCATGATTCATTTTGAAAGGCAGTGACTAAGCCCCCAGAAAGTCGGCATCTGCAAGGATTGACAGCCTTGGGTGTCCTGCAGCATAGTTATGCTCTGTCCAAAAGGCTCTCTGGGTATCAGAATCAGCTTCTTGGCAAGGGGATGGGTGAGTCTGGGTTCAGCACAGCCACCTGGATATCAGGATAGGAGACGTTTTTTGTGGAACCCTCATTCCTCCTAGTATCATTAACCAGTAGGTTATGAAATCCTGATACCACCAACGCTCTCCGTGTGGCCAGTGAGCCTGTGTCACACCCACCGCCACACAGAGCAACCACGCCAGTGCCGGGGATTGGGCAACCCCAAGGTCGGTAAACAGCTACCTGGAGCACAGAGGTCAGAGTGCGGACTTCACTGCTTTGAGAAGGCACCGCTTCAAGACACGTGGGTTGATCTCCCCAGAGTAAGATTACTGATCCAGTTCTCCAGCAGGCCAGGGTCCTGGGAAATTATCCTCACAGCAAAGCTTGCCGGGGTCCTTTCATGATTCAAAGCTTAAAGATAGGTTGGTGGAGTTTACATAGCCTGTGGAGCCAGGGGACAGGCAGCTTAAAACATACTGTGGGAGGGTGAGCACTGTTAACACTGGTGTCTTGGTTTCTTTGTTCTTAAAACAAAGAAAAGAGCATCAGTCACTGGCAGGGAAGGATTTTAAGTTACTGAGGTGTTTTTGTTTACGTATCCTGGAGGCCCAAGCAACTTTGGCTTCTTCTTGCTGAGGTAATAGAAGTCCCATAAGTGAGTGCCTTTTAAAAAAAAAAAATCATTTTATTGGGGAACTATACAACTCTTACCACAATCCACACGTACATCCGTTGTGTCAAGCGCATTTGTACATTTGTTGCCACCACCATTCTCACAGCATTTGCGTTCGACTTGAGCCCTTGGTATCAGCTAACAGCTAACTAGGTATTGCAGGCCCTTTGGGGAATGTCATGGAACTTCCCTGACTTGATTTTGTAATGGAGTGCTGCTGCTGGGTCTTGCGTTTTAAAGTTCTAATTTTATAAAAAAGGAGAAAAGATGTCCTTAAGGTTTGATGAGTACTCCCTTTATGTAGGAGAGTCTGCAGCCTGAGGCATCCACAACTTCTAGTACCGCCTGGGTCATGTTCCTGCGCTAACACAGGTGTTGGCGATCTCGGGTTGATGCACTAGCACAGATGTTGGAAAATGTTTAAATCTTTGACCCATACCATCGAAAAAGGTGCAACATGGCTTAAGGATAAAGGGACCAGATTTTAAGTGGGACACCATTGACTGGGGCGAGGGGGTGGATCTTGATTAAAAATTTGGTCTATATGGAGCAACAAAAATTTTCATAAAAGGCAAAAATAGTATTATAATGTTTATTTTAATTTTAAAATGCTGTAGAATGTTGTTAAATTGTTAAAAGACAGGACGTCCGGTCACTTTACAAGTTAAGGAGGAAAACCATATTTTAAAAAGCAAAATGCTGACAAAATAATAATTTACAAATTATCAAGGGTGCATGAGGGAGGGGGGAGTGGAGAGAGAGGAAATGAGGAGCTAATACCAAGGGCTTAAGTAGGAAGCAAATGTTTTGAGAATGATGATGGCAACAAATGTGCTTTGCATACAATGGATGTCTGTATGGCTTGTGATAAGAGTTGTAGGAGCCCCCCCCAAAATGATTTTTTTTGTTTTCTTTTTGGGGGGGTTTTGGGAGGGCATCACTGCCCTCTGGTGGTGGAAGTAGGAGGCCCAGCCTTTGCTCCTGTGGAGCTGCTGCTGGAATTGAACCTCCAACCCAGTGGGCCACAGTCCTGCACTCAACCACTACGCCACCGGGGCTCAGCCCTCAATAAAATGATTTTTTTTAAAAAGAAAGAAAGAAAGATGAGAAAATGCAGTGTAGCCAATGAAAATACCAGAGGCTGTGCTCCAGCCCTTGAAGGTCAAGCCAGAGGTTGCCTGACTCCGGGTTTAGGAATCTGTATGGGCATACAAGAGTGAGCTGTAAAGTGATGGCTCCAGAGACCAGTGCCAGGGCCCTTCAAAAAGTTTATGGGAAAATCCCCTTATCTTTTAGCTGCATTTTTCCGTGAGGTGTTGGAAGCCCCAGATTTGATATCAGGAGGAGTCCTCCTCACTGCTTAGGGTTAGTCTGTGGCTACTGACTGCTGGGTCAGCTGTTTGAAACCATCACTCATTGCTGAGAGAGAGAGAGAGAGAGAGAGAGAGAGAGAGAGAGAGAGAGAAAAGAGGAGGCTTTTTATTCCTCTAGAGTTACACTATAACTGTTACAGTCTCCCAAACCCACAAGGTTAGTTCTACCCTGTCCTACACTGTGGATCTGAGCCTGAGGTGTTCTTGCTTCAGGGGAGACCTGTGCTCCCTGGGGTCTCCAATGGCTGACTCCCCTCCACCCTAATTTCCCAGGTGACTCTGGGTGCACCCGAACCATCCACCTCTCCAGAAACTCATAGCACCCAGGGCCTGAGAGTAGCCACTTGAGTAGGTGTTGGCCCTTTGACCCACACAGAGAATCTTTACCTCTGAAGACAAGTGACTTCTTGAGATGGCCAACCAGAAAGCCATCACACCCAGCTGCTCAGGAACTGGACTTGTGAAAATGACCACTTTCTCTGGGTACTTTCCAGAAGCTCATCAGTGTAGGCTGGAGTTCCTTGGCCGGAGGTGGGGAGGGAAGCTTTTCACAACAAAAATCCAATTTTTTCCCCCATCGCTACCCTCCTGGGTCACGTTCAGGTGCTAACATAGGTGTTGGCGACCTCGGGCTTAAAGCGCTCCCACAGAGGCTGGAAAATGTTTAAATCGTTGACCCAGGTCAATGCGAAAAGGTGCAACATGACTTATGGAAGAAAACCCACGTTTTAAGGAGGAAAATGCAGTATGGAAAAATGAAAAGAATACCGGCGAGTGAGCTGTACACCGCATACAGTAGAATTCAAGGAGGATTTGCGGTGAGAGCCCGTGCGTGGTCCCAGGGGCACAAACTACTTCGGGAAGATTCTACCTCGGGCTAAGGCGTATGTCCCAGCTCGTTAACCAGGTAAAGGTTAACCAGCCCACCTCCAGGTCCTTCAAGCTACTGACACGCCCTCGCCCCCAACGCTCAGGTCTGACTAGATAGAGGCTGGCATCAGAGGGCTGCTTCCTGCAACCTGGGCCAGGTAGGCTCCGCTGGGCTCCGCTGGGCTCTCTTCGCCAGGCCCGGTCCCGCTCGGCCCGGCTGAGCCCCGGTCCCGCTGGATCCTGGCCGTGGCCTGGAGGCCTGGCACTACTTCCGCCTTCTCGGCTCGGGCAGGGGCTCGGCGGCCGGCGCAGCCCGCTCTCGCCGCCGCAGGGTGCGCTCCTGAGCCGCGCGCGGGGCCTCCGAGGGGACCCGGGCGCACGGGGAGGGAAGGGCGGAGCGGGGCGGAGCGCAGGGCGGCGGCGGCGGGCGACCGAGGAGCCAGGGCTCGGCGGCGGCGGCGGCGGCGGCGCCTGAGCAGGACCCGGCGGAGGGGCAGCCGGCGCGGCGCCCGCAGGTGGCCCCTTGGAGCCCGCAGGGAGGGGGCGGCGGCGGGGAGGCGCGCGGTCCCGGGTGGGGTGACCTTCCCGGGCCCCCGGGGAGCGGCCCACGCGCGGCCGGGGCCGAGATCGGCGGCCCGCGCAGCCCGCACGTGCCGCCGCCCGCCCGCGCGCCGCGTCCCCCCGGGCCCGGGCCCTGCCTTGCCCCGTGGTCGGCGCCCGCCGGACTCCGGTGCCCCCTGCGCCTTGGCGGCGGCGTGCCATCGGGGCTCGCTCGGAGCGCGCCGGGGCCGGCGGCGCGGATGAATGGAGAGTCGTTCCCGTCGCCGGCAGCGGAGGGCCGGGGCCCGCGGCCGGGACCGCTGCGAGCCGGGCGCGCAAAGTTGTAAGGCAGCTGCCTCGGCCTGTGTGTCCTGCGAGCGGGGAAACCGAGGGATCCCGGCGCCCTTCGCGTCGGGCTTCGGTCCCTGGGCAGCCCTCGGGCCGCGACATACGCCTTAGCCCGAGGTAGAATCTTCCCGAAGCCGTTTGTGTCCCTGGGAGAAGCGTGGCCCCATCTGGATCTCTGACCCGAGAAAGCCATCGTCCCCCACAAAGGGGGAAAGATGGGTACGGTTGTCACCTTGTTGGTCTCTCCAAGGCGGACCCTGGTAGAGTTTGCAAAAGGGAGGAAAGAATGCTTTTCAGATGTCGCTTTTCCTTTCCCGGAAAGTTTATAAAGTCTTACTGATCTAGCCTGCCTCCTGAGCACCAGTCTTCTCCAAGTCTTGGCTAGGCCTCATTTGAATAAATTAGGCCTGTACTGCTACCGTTTTTTTTCAGGCGCAAGAATTCTGCAGGCAGTTGTTTCTTGAACTTAAGGTATGGAGGTTTCGGCATAAAGTGATAAAGGATAAATTGATGTGTCCATAGAGAAACCCCAGGCTGTCAAACACTCCTTTGTCAAACCAAAGAAGCCCTTTGAACTTCCAGCAAGTTTTATAGCCCTGCAGACACAATGGGGCTGTTCTCCCCTGTGGACTGGAAACAAATCGGCCAGTGGCAGTGGGTTTCGATGTTGGTTGGGTTGGGTTTGATGTGCCTGTACTATTTTACTTCTTAAAAGGAAGCTTTAAGAGTAGGAATGAATGCTTTGAGGAGTTTCCCCTGATGAATGGCCTTCTCACTGAACACGCAGGCGTGGATGTTCTGTTTGGGGGGCTGGTTGGAATAATCGTTGTACTTGACTATGGGTTGGTGGGTGGAAATAGACAAGAGTTTGAATCCTCTGTCGCTGGTTGTAGATCTTAGTCAGTACCTCGGCCCCCTTCCGGCCCTCTGTTTCCTTCAGGAAGCAGAGATTAGGTCAGGCTTCTGAGAGCTTCTTCTATGGAAAAGGAGCCCTGGTGTACAAGGAGCCTGATGATGTGGTGGGCTCCCCATTGAGTTGCTAGCTATAAGGTCAGGGGTTTGAACCCACCAGCCTCTTTTGGAAACTCAAAGGGACAGTTCTACTCTGTCCTGGAGGGTCCGTCGAAATGGGAACAGGCAGTGGGTTTTTAACCACCCCCTCCATAAATCCTGGATGACCCCTACCTGGTCAGTTTAGTCATTGGTACCACCTGTCCATACCTATCAGCAAAACTGGTGTCTTTTAACCTGCTGTAGTAAAGAACTTGGTGGCGCTGTCAAGTAAGCACTGGGCTGTGAACCTCAAGGCCGTTCTACAGAGGAAGATGAGGCTGTGTGCGCTCCGGTAACATCTGACAGTCCGGGGAACCCCACGCGGGGTCTCTGTGAGTTAGAATGCACTCGTACTTGACAGCAGGAGCTTTGGATATGGGCTGGGTGCTGTGCTTTTGTCATAGCTGCTGGTATTAAAAACCTCTCTGGCTAGTTAGAGGGTGACCCACCGGACCCTTCGCCATAAGGCCAGCGGTTGGAAAGCGGGAGGACGATGAGACTTTCGGCCTCCTCCCAAGTCACAGTGTCAGAAAGCAGAGGGAAGGGTCTACCCTCTCTCTAGGGTCCCTATGATGACTCATAGCCTGGACTCGGGGCAGGGAGAGAGGTCTGTAAAAGGAAGGGGGCTTTCTGAATTGTCATCAATGAAATGCTTAAACTTCTGGTGGCCAAAATGGTTTTCTGCTGACGTTTATTATGATCGGAGCGGGAGAGTGTCAGAAAGGGCCTTGGTACTCATCTTGATTTCGGTGTACCCCCACACCCTAAGGGGGCCTGGGGCCAGAGTGGAAGGTGTTTTATCAGGAATACGCATCATAGCCTGTTCATCACTGATCGGTCACTGACTGTGCCTAAAGGCCATGCTGAATTGGTTTCCAAAGTGATGATTAGAATCCTCTGTGTTTCCAACCTACGTTTCCCCGCCTCAAGTCTTTATTGAGTGCATGCATCGGAAATCACGCATCTGGGTGTGAAGTTAGTGGAGTTTAGATTCCAGTGTCAGGACTGTGGAAGCCCCAGTTTATGAATGCATGAATGAGCATTTCTAGGAAAGAAGCCTGGTGATTTACACCAGGTGTCACATAAAGAGACACCCTTTCCCCTCACTGCCCCTGGTGGGTCGCTTCAAACAGATTTGGGACACAGTTAGCCAGATGTTGCTTCTTAAAGTGTGGCCTCGTGTCACCTTGGAGCATTCCCCCGACAGACACACACACACACACACACACACACACACACACACACACACAGTCTTCAGGCCTACCTATTGGATTGGAGCCTGCATTCTAGCAAGGCCCTCAGGTGATTTCCTGTGGTGTCAGACGTGCCCAGAAGGAACTTGGATCAGAATACCAAGCATTTGTCACCCTGCTAACCCTAACCCTGTGTGTGTTCACCGCGCCCCCCCTCCAAGACCCCAGCGGGAGTCTTTATGACTGTCCTGATAGTATCTATAGGACGTCTTTATTATTCACCCGATACAGGTGAGGACTAGCTGCTTTAGGGGTTAGTGCTGGCGGTGCTGATGGTAGGGCAGGAGCTCAGACCCAGTGGGTTCCTTCTCGTCTTCCTGTTCTGCGACTTCCTCTGAGGGTCCCTGAAGGTGTAGCGGGTTGGGTACTTGCTGGGCTGCTAACTGCAAGGTCGTAAGGTCAACACCACCGGTTTGTTGCTCCTCAGGAAAAGGAGCAGTTTTTTATTTCTGCCAACATGTAGATACAGCCCAGGAAGACACCACCCACCCCCCGCCCCCGCCCCTGGCCAGTTGCCCTTCCCCTCTGGGGTCAGTATGAGTCAGAATGGACCCATGGCAGGGAGGCAGTGGGTTTGCTTTTTTGAGTGACCCCCTGGTCCCCGGCATGGGCTGCTGTCGGAATGGGAAACTGAGCCCAGTAGCCAGCTCCCCCAGCCCCAAGCCAAGCCAAGCACACTGCCCATCGAGTGGAGTCCGACTGATAGCCACCCTCTAGGGGTGGGCCTATGGATTGAAACTGCTGGCCTTGCAGGGAGCCACCCAGTGAGTGAGGACTACACCCCCTGTGCTCCGAACACCAGCCTCTGAGAGGCTCACAAGTGCGGTGTGGGCGGGCCCTGGTGGGCCCGTTATTTGGCACTCATCGCCTGTGTTTTCCGACACCAGCTGGGTTCCAGCCCTGCACTGGGGTCTCGGGAAGGACTGTGATCTGAAACCTGAGGAGGCACTGCGCTGCTCGGGGAGGGAGATTGAGCTCTGTGCCGCCCTCCTCCTCTGAGCTCCAGAGAGCTGACCTTTCAGCTCCAGGGGTCTCCGGCACCAGGGCTCCATCGCCGGGTAGGAGCACAAGCGGCCCAACTGACGGTGATTCTTGCTGCTCTGCAGGGATATGAGAAGCCCGTCCTAGACACCACCAGTTGCCGTCCGCCGAGACCACCCAGCGAGTGCAAAAGCATGAAGTCCAATCCTGCCATCCAGGCTGCCATCGACCTCACAGCCGGGGCCGCAGGTAACCCACCCCTCATGTCCCGCAAGGAGCCTGTCTTGTCACCAGTGGAGCAATTAGCTTTGACCCTCTAGGGAGGGCGAGGATGTAGGGCTCAGTGGATGGCCAAAGACAGAAGATGTCCCTGCTCCAAGATGAAGCCCCTTGCCCCATGTGGCAGTGTGATAGCCCAGCCCAGTGTGGCGGTGTTGTCCGGGGCTCATAAATTGTCAGGCCTTTCTTCTGCGCTGCCTTTCGGTGGACCTGAGACCGCAGCCTTTTGGTCAGCTGTAAAGCATGGTGACTATTTGCATGGCCGGGGACCAAGATAAGTGTAGCTGAGGCTGATGGGGCTCCGAGTGGGATGGGGTGGGAGTGGGGGTCATATGGCTTTTCAGGACAGCTGACACAGCACTGTCATAGCACCGCCTCTCGCCCTGACACTCACTGTCGTTGTGTAGAGACCAGTACTTTTCCATGAAACAAAGGTCGCCCCAGGTAAGAGAGTGAGGAGGCAGGTGACAGCGTATTACAAACACTGATAAGCCGCAGAGGACAGCGGCGGCTCCCACGTCAGAGAACAGTGGGGGGGGGGGGGGTGGCGGCAGCTGCTGTCCTCCTGACCAAGCACAGGACACTGGGAGCAGGTCATCTGCTGCAGATTCCCTGTCCCTGTCTCGGCAGCGCTGGGCTAGAGTTTGGGTCTCTCTAAGAGGAGAGCATCAAACCACCACAGGGATTCTTAGCCTCCGGGCTCATGTGTCCTAGCAGAGACCTCGGCGCTGCCGGCCAGAGCCAAATGGCTTTTCCCAGAAAGAGCCTCGAGAGTGTGCACGTGTGTCCATACGTACAGATATGGGGGAGGGGAGGCAGCCACACCGACAAGGTGCAGTGGACGCAAAAGCAGCAGGAGTGTTGGGGCGGCGGCGTGCAAGGCCTGTGCTGGTGCGGGTACTTTCCCGACGCAAACCCAGAAACCGCGGCAACATCAGCCTGATGGTGTCCGAGCCCATTCCGACCCAGGACGCCCCTCAGTATGTCTGAGGACCCTGTACAAGGTCGCTGTGCCAGCACCTATGGACGCTATGAGATTGGCATCCTTTGGCTACCCAGGGCCTCCCTGCACTAACATTGACTGACCACAGGTGGTCCACCAGCCCCGGGCCGTCCCTTTGCAGTGGGTCTGCGCTGCGAGGAGCCCGGTCTCGGGGTGGAGGGTGTCTGGGCAGAGGCGTGTTAGGGACCTCGGCCCCTTCCTTCTGCTGGAGGGAGTCCTGTGAGGTGGCAGGGGACCTGCAGCAGACCCATCGTGGAGGGGTCTCTGAGTCCAGAGGGGGCCGTTGGAGATCACGGCCCAGAGAGAAGGGGTGGGTTTGCACACAGCTCCTGAGCTGGTGGGTGAAAAGGCAGACTGGACCTTGCTTTCTTGAGGGCTGGCCCAAGTTTGCTGCTGTTTCGGTTCTTTTTCGTGTTTTTCTAAATCCTGGGTCAGAAGCTTTCCCACGAAGGCAGGCTGACGTGCGGATGGGTGTCAGTTCCACTCTCTTAAAGTGGAAATGGCTGGGCTTCGGCTTGTGTCTGTTGGCCCCTCATGTTTCCTGCATGCATGGGGCGACGCCTCGGTGAGAGGAGAGGCTGCGATGGGCAGAGGGATGCAGGCATAGCTGACGGAGACGCTTTTGGGGGGCCTGCCCTTTTCCTTTCGAACAAAGCTTTCCTCTCAAAACAAGATGCCAGTCCGGGTCCTCTAAACAAACTCCCTGTCGTCAGCTGACAGCAACCCCATAGGGCAGGGTAGGACTGCCCTGGTCGGGTTTTTCCGAGACACTGACTGGTAACTGGAAGCCAGCTGGTGGTTTTGAACCTTGAGGATAGCAGCTTAGCAGGTAACCATGCTGCCCCCCCAGAGCTCCTCTTTCTCACAGGGAAGGTTCTGGGGGTCGGTCTCCCTGTCTGCAGTTGCTCTGGAACAGAGCTTCTTACACTGAGGCTCAAGATTCCCCCCCCCCTTGCCCCTCCCCCCTGCCCCCACACACAAGGGGGTCTAACTTAGCAGGAAACTTAGCAGGAAAAAGTTTCCAAAAAAAAAAAAGAAAAAGTTTCCAAACGTGCCGTGAACCTAACGTGTTCCTGGCAGTTCCTGCCCAGGTTGCATTACAAGACTTCACCTGCGCCTCCGCTGTTCTGAAACATGCGCCCGTCGGCCCAAACCCCTACACCCCAGTTAGATGTTGTGTTTCACAATACCTTCTGAAGTGCGTTGACTTCATCAAAAGCTGTGTTTGATTGGCATACTTATTTTTCTTAGCTTTTATGAGCAAATGTATTTTCTCACAGTTTTGGAAAACAGGAGTCATAAATCCAGGGGCCTATCCTAGCAGGGAAACTCTTCTTCTGTGTGGACTCGCACTTTAGGAGAGAGACCCCCAGCATCTGTGGGCGCAGTATTCCAGGAGACCTCCCTATGTCTTAGACCCATAATCCCCCTGGGGCCAGGACAGGGGTTCTCAGCCTTCCTAATGCTGTGACCCTTCCATACAGTTCCTCATGTGGTGGTGACTTCCCAACCATAAGATTATGTTCATTGCTACTTTATAACTCTCATTTTGCTACTGTTATGAATTGGGCAACTCCTGTGAAAGGGTCATTCAACCCCCACAGGGGTCGTGACCCACAGGTTGAGAACCCTGGTCAAGGAGCTTCTTAGCGCAGGGACCCTGGGTCCAGAGGATGCACTCTACTCACTGCTTTATTTCTTGGTATGACTGAGGACCCTCTGATCCTGGCCCACCTTTGAAATCTCCTTCATATTTCAAAACAGATTTGCTCAAAACAAAGCTTGATCCTGTGGGTGGTACCCTACCTCATGAACTTAACTACCTCTAATCCTGCCCCAGGAACGGCCATTAGAATTTACAGCACAGAGGATACTTAGATCATAAAACGGAAGGTCATTGTGTAGTCCTGAGAACCCTGGCTGAGTCAAGGTGGCATGTATTTGGGGGGTGGGAGGGTGTACACAATTCAGGATATCGGATCCTTTGCATGCCCTTGCCATGGGTAAAAGCACTTCCACCCAGTCAACACATCCCCAATCTTAGATCAGCTCCAGTCCAAACTCTATTCCAGGGAAAAATTCTGAATACAAATGATCTACTCCAAAGTATAAAGATGGGACAGGCACAGGTAAGCATTTTCATTACTAAGGGGAGAACGAGCGGGCAATGAGCAAGCCCCAAACTCAAGAAGCAAACTCACTACCATCAGTCGACGTCAGCTCATCGGGACCCTGTAGGATAGGGCACGACTAGCCCTCTCGAGTGTCTGAGACTGTAACTCAACACTGAGGTGCTGCCCCAGGGTGGCCTGGGCTTTGTGCCAGGTCGTCCTGAGGGTTAGGCTGGGACTGCCCCTCGCTGTCCTGAGGGGGCACGGCTATGACCTGCTGTCCTCGTTTGCAGGGGGCACGGCATGTGTCCTGACTGGGCAGCCCTTTGACACCATGAAGGTGAAGATGCAGACGTTCCCCACTCTCTACCGGGGCGTCACCGACTGTTGCCTGAAGACCTACTCCCAGGTGGGCTTCCGGGGCTTCTACAAGGGCACCAGCCCCGCGCTGATCGCCAACATCGCCGAGAACTCCGTGCTCTTCATGTGCTACGGCTTCTGCCAGCAGGTGGTGAGGAAGATCATCGGACTGGACACACAGGCGAAGCTGAGGTGAGCCAGCCACGGCCATGATTCTGTTGAGAACCAAAACCCAACCACTATCAGGGCAAACGTTTTCTGTTCTGAAATTGCCTATTGTTGGCCACAAGGAAGCCAGCCGGCGAGCTTTTCAGAACCCAGGCAGGATGCAGAGAACAGACTCGGAGCTAGAAGGGAAAGGGCAAAGGAACGTATTATGCCAGTTAACTGGGATATTCCAGGAAATCATGGCCTGAACCTCCACATACCCCCAAGGTATTTGGTTGTACCTAACAGCCTCCGCAAAGAACCCCCTTTTGTCTTTTTTGGTCACTGTACACAAAAATTCACCCAGTTTTCTTCAGTTCAGCTTTTCATCATGAATCAGCCCTCCCCACCCACCCCCTTCCTACATCAGCACGATTTCTCCTTCACTGGGAGCCAACACTCAGCCCTCCGTAAGTGATCGCCTCTCCCTGTCCCCTCCCTCCCACCCTGGTACCCAGGGGTAACCTTTGGTCTCAGGCATGATTTGTCCTTTGGTGACGGGTCTGTCTGTGTCTCGGGCACCACCTCTCCTGGCTGAGCAGCTGTCCAATGCACGGTGGCAGCATGCCAGTTTCTTGGTCTCCTCATTCATTTGTTGACAGGCAGGCCGGTGGCTTCCACCTTTTGAAGTGTAAGAGGAGCACGGAGCCTCGGTGCCTACGGCCCTATTTGCATTTGGGGGATTCCCCCGAGCAGGGACACTGCTGGGTCCTGGATAGCCCAGCTTGTGTTTGCAGGCCTTGAGGACCAGCTAACTCTTGGCCAAAGCGGCCGCACCATGTCACCTTCCCACCAGCACTGAGTCGGGGTTCCAGTTTCCCCTCGCCCCAGCAAACATGCCTTACTTCCGGTTTTGTCTCTTTCATCCGAGAGGGAGGAAAAGGACCCTCACGGGGTACGTTCATCCACCTCCCTCTGGCGTCCAGCGACACAGAGCTGCTTTCCATGTGTCTGGTGGCCATTCGAATATCCTCCCTGGTCGGATGTCTGTTTAGGCCCCTTGCCTGTCTCATGATGGGCTGATGTGGCCTTTTTGTTGACAGTGTTCCAAGGTGTATTCGGATGAGTAGATTCTCTTTGGATATATGGTTGGTGAAGATAGTCTCCCACTTGAGCAGTTGTTGTCTTTTTACTTTTTCGGTCAGAGTCTTTTGCTGAGCGAGAGTTCTCATTTTTCTGAGCTCACCTGAAGGTCGGCTGTCCGCCTGAGGGAGAATGATGAGGCAGGCTGCTTCTGTCCGGATTTATAGTCCCGGAAACCCTCGAGGGCAGGGTGACTCTGCTCTGCTGGTCAGAATCAAGTTGGAATGGAGACATGGGCCTGGGGTTTTATGGCTTCCAGAACATCCCACTGGGGACCTTGAGAAAGAGTGAAGGAGGCAGAGAGTTGAGGGGTGCCCTGTGCAGCGCCCCGTGTTTACTTCAGTAGCATGCACACACTCCACTTGTCAAGGAAGCCACCCTGCTTCTGAAGCCTGGGCCATTTTCATCTCATGGAACAGCGCTGGTTCCTGGCGGAGGTCAGATTGTCTCAGAGCTCACCAGACACTCGCTCCCCGGTCTGGCTTTGGTGACCCTGGAGAGGAGCCACCCACGGCTGAGTGAGCGTCCGGTTGGACAGGTGGGGAGGCAGGTGCAAAGGACGACACGCTCAGAATCACTGGGGTACTAGGAGACCCAGAGTGCAGGTGGGGCGGGGCCCTAGCGTTGTTGGGAAGAGGTGGGAGTGCAGGGCAGCTTGAGCAGCAAGCACCGCTCCCGGGAACCTGGAATGGGGGTGGGGCGGGGGGCGGGTTGAGGCAATAAGGCCAATATTTGCGCACTCCTGGTTGCGCACGGAGGGCTTGACCTTTGACTGAGCGGCATCTTAGAGGGCAGGTACGTGTTTGTGAAACAGGAGACAAACAGGCAATTCTTAGAAAACCTTCGGCCACACCTCTGCCTCTTCCATTCCAGCTGTAGACATTCTTCCTCCCAGTGGAACCCGGTGGCCCAGGCCCTCCCGGGGAGTACCGCCAGGTCAAAGTCCTCATCAGAAAGCCACCGGCCCCAGCTAATCTGAACTGGCTGGTCACCGCCCTGAGTCGTGCACTTGACATTGGGCCCCTTGTGAGAGCAGCATCAGGCTGGCCAGCTTTACCTGGCTTGGGGCTCAGAGGCCTCTTTGCATATTGGTTGTCACCTTTGCCCCTGTCCACTTGGCCTGCTCTGATTAATGACCCTCATTGACGACGGCCTGTCAGCAGGCTGACAGAGTGTCCCCGAGGGGAGGCTGCGTATCGATCTTCAGGCTGCCTGCAAGACACCAGTTGGAATGCAGGGAAGAAGAATCGATGAGCCCTGTGGCCTTGGGCTGACTTTCTGCTTCCTGTCAAGCAGTGGGTAGCTAGTTCTTCTCTGCTAAAGGGTCTGTTGCTTCAGCTTCCCCAAACCCCAAAACAGGTGAGGGTGACCGTCCCCTTCCTCCCAAAAGAAAATCTCATTCAAGCCAGTTTCTCAGGGGGCACAGGTGTGGGAGACGCGGACTGGTCCTTAGAGACCTGTCGTGTCCACCGCTGCAGGGGCCAGACTCACCAATGGGAAGCTGCCCTTGATTCTGCCCCCATGTGAACTGCTGCTGTGGCTTAGGTCCCTCTAGGCCAGGGATCCTCAAACTTTCTAAACAGGGGGCCAGTTCACTGTCCCTCAGACCGTTGGAGGGCTGGATTATAGTTTTTTAAAAAACAAAAACAAAAACTATGAACAAATTCACTGTGGGCCCAGCATGAGTCGGCTGCTAAACAGGACGGGCAGTGGTGGCAAAAATACCCTTCTGGCCAGATAAATGTCCTCAGCGGGACGTAGTTTGAAGACCCCTGCTTCCAGGCTTTTATGCACGGGTCAGAGTATTTGTCTCAGGATGGGACCACCCCTGGGGACCTCTAGCCATCCCAATGACATCTATCTCCTCAGGGAGTCCATGTTGGGAGCCAGCAGGCCTGCTGCGAAGTGGGCAGTCCTTCCTGGGCTGGGGGGAAAAGCAGGTCCTCCAAAAGGCCGAGATGCCATCACAGGGCCTGGCAAGGGCGCCTCTCTCCTCAGCCCCGGTGGAACAAAGGGCTCGTGCACTTAGTTGCTAACAGAAAGGTGGAGGTTGGGCCCCACCCTGAGGCCCCTCAGGCAAAGGACTGGTGCCCTGGCTTCAGAGATTTCCACCCTGACACGCAGGGGAGGGCGTTGTCCCAGCGGCGCCTGGGCTGGGTCTGTTTTTAACAGAGAAGCCTTCTAGCAATGTGCTTCCCCGCCCTCCCCGCCTCTTAGCCTCTTGACCGCTTACTAGAGGCCACACCCGCACGAGAGTCTGGCTGGTGATGCTGCTGAAGGATCCCGTGGCTTTTCACCTGTGTCCATCGCTGCATTAGTGAAACATGTCACCGCGACCATTTCCCTGACCCCTGAAGGTCCTGGGGGCCCCTCCTGCAGCTCCACAGCACCCTATCATCAAACCGAGGGCCAGAAGGTCATGTCCAGGCGGGGTCATTTTTTACGCCGTGGTTCCTCAGAGGCAGTTGCATCACTGGGCTGGGGGGGAGGGGGGGTCGTTGGAGTCACATGGGCGTGTTCGTGGGGCGTGCATTTGGGCAGTAGGACTGTCGGTAGCCCTCCACCCCATCTTTCACACCCGCTGGTTTGCTCCTCTAAATAAAAGGGGGTAGGAGATTTGCCATCAGCCTGAGCCATCTTGTCGGTTTGGATGCGGCGTGCGCTGGGCAGCTTTGACACCAGAAGATACCATCTCTGACGCGGGAGAGTCGAGTATGGCTGCCCACTTCGTCGGTGGTGGGGCCTGGGACGGCACCGCGGAAGAAGGTCCTGGCGGGCCTGCGTTCCGCCTGCTGCCGTCCTCCACCGCCGAGGTGGGAGGAGCTGGGTCCAGGGGCCGCTCACCACGCCCTGTGCTTTCTGCTTTCAGCGACCTCCAAAATGCAGCCGCCGGGTCCTTCGCCTCGGCGTTCGCCGCCCTGGTGCTGTGCCCCACCGAGCTGGTGAAGTGCCGGCTGCAGACCATGCACGAGATGGAGCGGTCCGGGAAGATCGCGACCAGCCAGAAGTAAGCCCCGCCCTGCCCCGCACACTCCTTGGGCTCGGGGGGGGGGGGGGGAAGGGGGAAATCCCACGGCAGATCGCGACCCCGCAGTCTACTCCAAATCACCTTTATCGTATGTCTAGAACGCTTTCCCCCTACTAGGCCAAAGGTAATTTTCTAAAAGGGCTGCCCGTGATGATTGGACCCATTCCCGCATTACCCACCCCCACCCCTCACGCCACTCCCCATACACACATAGAGCGGCAGGAGCAAACACTTGACTGCCCCCCGAAGCAAACCTGGCCCCCCTGGGATACCACGTGCCTTCAACACAGGCCCTCGGGGATTCTGAGATAAAAACGGACGCCAGCTTCATGGTTGCATACCCACAGCACAGGGGATTTTATCTTGACTTTCTCCCGGACAAGCTCTAGGAGGGTCTCAGTCACCCAAAAGTTCCTAAAAGGGGAGTCCCACCTCAGGGTCCCCTCACCCACTCCCTCCTGGGAACAGACTCTGGCTACCCAGCGTGATTTTTTTGGATCATGAAGGCCCTGTTGATTACCTTTATTAATCCCTGGGTGTGTTTCTACGTCTTGACCTCTGGCGGACAGGCGTTCTGAGCTTGGCTGTTGCTGGAGTTAGCGCAGAGCCTGCACATCCCCCAGGAAACTTCGTGGAGAGCTTGGTGATTTTCAGATTTAACCGTCTCCATTCAGGGAGTGCAGGGGTTGTGGTAGCAGGCTATTTTCTGCACAATTGGCTTACAAGGGATTTTTATCAGGCTAGAACACGTCAGGATCCGAAAACATCAAGGATACAGTGACTTTTCTCTTTTGCCTGCAGTAACATCTCGTCTACGACAGCAAGCACAGACAGACAGCTCTCTCTGGTTCTTTGCCCTCAGTCATGGGTCCTTGTGACTTCTGTCCTGCTTGGGCAAATGTCGCAAATTTCCTTTAGTGCTGATAAATGTCTAAAGTGCACCCCATTCTGCAAGCCCGTGTCCTGCCCAAAGGCACTTGTTCTGTGGGCCAGGTCGCCCTCTCTCTACTCTGTCTCCCTGTCTTTGTGCAGTCCCTCTGCCATTCTGTGCTTGTAGAGATCTCACCCACGCGTCACTCCTGGCTCTGCTTTCCTGGTGGTCACAAGACTCTCCATCCTTTATACCCAGCAGAATGGCAAAACTGCCTAATCCACTCATTAGAATTCTTTATGCCCCGTCTGCAGGCTCCCTCCCAGCCATTTGGTAGAAGTTAAAAGGACTGTGGACCGGAGAGCCACAGTAAGTCACTTCATTTCACTGCCATAACTTTGTAACTCCTGGCCAGATTAGGGAGTAGAACACGAGTCCCTTTCAGATCATCCCCCTCAGGTCCTTGCCAAGCCCTCTAAGGCATTGTCTTGTGTTAGCAATGGGTCTGTAAGAGAACATTTGCCCTTTTTTGCATTCTTCACCTGTGCAGTTGATGGACGTGCCTGTGTTCCAGTCATCCAGTCATCCCTCTCACCCATTTCCCCTTCATTCTTAGAAGCTAAAAGAAAAGTCAAACCCACTGCGATTAAGTTGGCTCTCATGGCGACCCCATATTGGGCTTCACAGGCTGTACAGGAGCCGACAGCCGCCTCTTTCTCCTGTCGTTGCTGGTAGCTTGGAACCATTGACCTTGAAGCCCAGACCTTTATCAGAAGCTCAGTATTCCTGTCTCCTACATAGTGGGCACCTTTGTGCCTGCCTCCGATCCCTGGTAACGTTACAAAATTGGTTGTCTATGCAGTCGCCTGTTTTAGATCCATCATATTCGTGGGACAACACACGACTGAACACCCCTGCCTGGTTTCACTCAGCATACTGAGTGGTTCGGCCATGAGGCAGTATCGATAGGACCATGTCTTAGAAGATGGAGTGGTATTCCATCATATGGAGTCTTATAAATCACATTGTGTTACGGCTGAGCCCCGGTGGCGTTGTGGTTGAGTGCGGGACTGCGGCCCATTGGCTTGGTGATTCAAATCCAGCAGCTCCAACAGCGGCTCTCCGGGAGCGAGTCTGGGTAACTCCCACGACCACCAGAGGGCAATGATGCCCCCCCCCCCAAATCACATTGTGTATAGGCATGCACCTGTTGATGGACATTTAGAATCATATTTAAGTTCTTTTTTTTTTTTTTTTTGAAGCAAGCACCGGTAGTTTTTAAAACCAAAGGGATTTAAGCCAGATGGACCCTTTGTAAGAAACGCAGGAACTAGGAGCTCTGGCTTGATATTGGGGGCACCTCAGCCCCCAGACCTGAGGGGTGAGACTGCCTTGGGGTTAAGACTTGGTTTGGAGCAGGAATGGGGCCCAGTAGGATTTGCTGGTTCTGTGCCGCAGTCTCACATGCCAGCAGAGGTGCAGGCCTGCCCAGGGAGGCCTTTTAAAGTGCCTGGAAGGGAGATAATCATTAAAAGCATGTGGCTTTTATTACCTTGGGGCTAGAATCCTTCATTGTTCGAGGGCAGTGGCCCGTTCTCTGGGAACAAAGTGAAACTCGAGGCCTCGCCAAGTCGCACATATGATCGAGGGGTCTCTGGTCCGGGTTTGCACAGGGGTCAGACCTGCCCCAGGGGGCATCGTATGCCGAGGGGTCCTGTGTGCAGTGGCTTTGGTAGCAGGGCTGTGTTTTGCTTAAAATGAATGATCCTCCACGCTCCCTGCATCGCTGCAGCTCCAGCCCAAAGCTTAGGCTATGTCCCTTTTCCCGTGACATGGATGCCTTTGCTCATGTCTCTGTACCGAAGTCCCACCAGGGGGGCCCTAGCAGCAAAGTAGTTATGCACTGGACTGCTGAGCACATGATCGGCCGTTCTAAACCCCCCCAGGCACTCCACGGGGACAGGTGCGACGTTCTACACCCCTCACAAGGTAGTCTCAGAAACCCACAGGGACAGGCCTCCCCTGTCCAAGAGCCAGCTCTCTCTGAGGCAGAACCAACAGTGTTCGTGAAAGCCAAAGGACCCCCAAACGGAACAAACGCCCTCCGAGCAGAGGGGACCTTCAAACCCTGCTTTACTCATGGCGCCTTTGTACAGCACCTTCCTGTCACTCTTGTTAGCTGCCTTCAGGTTGGCCCTGACTCGGCGACCCCGGGGAACAACGGAAGGAAAACCCCCAGTCCTGGGCCCGTCTCACCATGGCGAGGGTGGAGACCTTGGCTGCAGTCCCGTGGCCAGCCCATCTCCTCCAGGATCTTCCTCTTGTCTGCTGCCCCTCGACTTCACCTCATCTGAGACCCTCATCCAGGGGCTGGGGCTCTGGGTTGTTAATTCGCTACAGACAAACGGGGGCCCCCACTCTTCGCGTCTCCAATGACATGAGTCTAAACATGTAGGCCTCCCTTTGGAAACCACGGGATCGTCGAGGGGACAGCACTGGTCAGAAGCCTCCACACCCCTCTGCCCCCACCGAAGGCTGCCTCTGAGCCTCACGCCGCCCTGGTCTTCTTTGTGTACCCGCCAGTGTCCCCCCGACGGTGTCTCGTCGGCCCGTGAACTGGGTGCCCGCCGTCACTGTGCCGCCCGCTCTCTCCTCCCAGTACAGTTTGGTCGGTGGTGAAGAGCATCCTGCAGAAAGACGGCGCCTTGGGCTTCTACCAAGGTCTCTCAAGCACTTTACTTCGAGAAGTCCCGGGCTATTTCTTTTTCTTCGGTGGCTATGAACTGAGCCGGTCGTTTTTTGCATCAGGGAGACCCAAGGATGAGCTAGGTGAGAGAGCATGGGATGAGCCATGGAGGTGGGGGGTGGGGAAAGTGTGTGTGTAAGTGCGTGTGTGGCAGTGTGCTGGCCTCTGCTCCTGGGCTGTGGGTGCCCCCTGGTGAGGAGAGGTCCATCTCCCCCACTTTACCCCAGCCCTCGTAGTTCCTTTCTGGACATGGGAACTGGCTAGCAGTGCCACTCCCCCCGGGCTTCTTCCCAACTCCTTCTGGCAGGGGCTGAAGCAGCACCATCCAAAGCCCTTTCCAGAAGGACTAACATTTGTTCTGGATGGAATCAAGGTGCAGACACTACCTTTCCCACGGAGAATTCCCTAGAACTGAGCTGGCAGAGGTCATAAATGGTGGTAATAAGTCCGGATCGTGTTTTGAGGCCAGGCACGGCTCATTCTGCTTAGCCCTTTGGCATGACTGTATGCAAGGCCCAACTCATTTACCTATACCCATTTCCTTCAATGACCTGACAGTTTTTTGAGGACTGTGGAGAGTTCCCAGCTGTGAATTTGGGGGTGGGGGTTGTAAGAGACTCTTGCTTTTTTTTTTTTTTTTTTCTTCTTCAAAGCAAAAACTGGGGCTGTAGGGTTTTAACGTATTAAAAGACTGATGTGAGGCCTGAGCCCCAGTGGCGTAGTGGTTGTGCGCAGGACTGCGGCCCACTGGGACGGAGGTTCGATTCCAGCAGTGGGGCTGGGCCTCCTACTCCCACCACCGGAGAGCAGTGATGCCCCCCCCCCCAAAAAAAAAATAAATAAAAGACTGATGTGAAAGGAGTTGATAGTTGATAAAAGATGTGCCCGTGTTCTCTGGCCTTCTATCCCGTCTCCCATCGTCCGGCATCGCCACCCACTCACTGCTGGTCCCTGGGGACCAGCCCTCAAACAGCAGGAACCAGCAGTGGACGGTGCCAACCAGGCCCAGCTTGTGCTTTCAGGTCTCAGTCCTTGGAGGACCACACTTCCCTGCGTGTGTGTGTGTGTGTGTGTGTGTGTGTGTATTCACCTCCTACCGGCTCCCTCCGCAGGCCCCGTGCCTTTGATGTTGAGTGGCGGCGTGGGTGGAATCTCTCTCTGGCTGGCTGTGTACCCAGTGGATTGTATCAAGTCCAGGATCCAGGTTCTCTCCATGTCTGGAAAACAGGCCGGGTTTGTCGGAACCTTCGTAAGTGTACTGAAAAATGAAGGTGAGTCGGCGACTGTGTCAGTCCGGGTAGACTAGAGAAACAAATTCATAGACACGCATATGGATATAAGGGAAAGGTTTAGATACAAGAAGAATGGAACATTGAGAAAGTTTCCCAACCCAGTCCAGTTCAAGGTCATAAGTCCGATATTAGTCCATATGTCCAATACCAGTCTATAAAGTCTCCTTCCGACTCACAAAGTCACAGGCCAGTGGGTGCAGAGTTCTGGCACTGGCAGGGGTCTCCTCATGGCTCCTTGTTTCCAGGGCTCAGAGTCCATCAGCAGTATCCATTGGTGATAGAAACATCTCAGCACTGGCAGGGGTCTCTGTGGCTTTTCCAGCTTCACAGGTCTGGTTCCATCAGGGCAAGGCCGTGTGGCTTCTCCACTGGCTTTTCCGGTTCCTTTGACACTGCCATCTGGTCTTGTCAGTCAAGTGACTCCCAACCACTGAGAGATGATCTCTCATCTTCACGAGGGAAATATCGCAAGACTTCCCAGAATTCTCAGAGAAAGCTATGCCCACCGAGGTCTCATTGGCAATCTCCAGATTGACAGCCTAGACTCCACCTTTAGACTTCCAATCATGAAATTGACATCAAGCACATGACCGCCACAGTGACGGTCGGGGAGGAGCCCAAGGGAACTTGCAACATGACGGCCCCCTCCCTGTCAGGTCTTGGAAGGCCCGCCTCTGCCCAGTTCATCCACTGGCAATTAACATTCACTACCACAGAGTCACTGTCAACTCAGAGCGACCTTATAGGACAGGGCAGAATTGCCTCGATGGGCTTCTGAAACAGAACTTGAGCCTGCACCCCCATGGCTGGGAATCCCTACCCCCGTCCTTGTTTCCATGCATGTGTTTGCAGAAAGCTGGGAATGAATCCATGGTGTGGGGTGTGGGTGCTGCTGGACCCTGGCGCTGTGGAGGATGAGCCCACGGGAGGATCATCTCAGTCCCCATCACCCTCTTGTTCTCCTACTGTTTTGTAGGCGTGGCAGCTTTGTATTCCGGACTGAAGCCGACTATGATCCGTGCCTTCCCTGCCAACGGGGCCCTCTTCTTGGCCTACGAGTACAGCAGGAAGCTGATGATGAGCCAGTTTGAAGAATACTGAGGTGCCTTGCGAGCCTGGGCCCACGCACATACTTCGTCTCAGGGCTGCACCGCATACCAGACCTCTGTGCCATTATTTTGACTTCATGAGAACTTTAGTTTTTCTTCGTCTCCCAACCCTAAATGTGATCGAAGGACTGCTCGTTTACCTCCTATAAATTCTCTGCCCAGAGCTGTGTCGAAGGCGAGACAGTGCTCTTCTTCCCCCTGGGTGAAATACCCAGAGTGAGGCAGCGGCCCTGGGGCCCGCTTCATCCAGAAGGCCAGGGCGGGGCAGGTGCTGTGAAGCACACGACTCAGTTCTGCGGTCCCTCTCAGATCGGGCCAGAAACACCCCCAGCATTGAGATGTCGGGGAAGATGGCGAGACCTTGCTTGCGGGACCCACTCACCATGTAAGGTCGCGTTCACAGTCTGCATCTCCGTGGCCATCAGCACTTCCAGGAGGACCTTCCTGCCCTCTGGTGTGGCCTCCATGTTCTTGGGTTTCAGAGGAGACCTCTTGAATTTCCCCAAAGAAGATGCTCTTCTTTGCCCTTGACCTGGTGGCTTTGGCTTCTCAGGGGGACCACGCTCTTCACTCTGTCCCTGTGGTTGGGTGTCACCCAGAGCATCGGGTCTCTGGGAAGCTCCACGCCTTCACCTGTACGGCTGCCTTCTCTGCGGGGCTTTTCCCACTGAGGAGGGACCAGGCTGTCCTGCATTGTCCCGTGGGGATCCACCTGACTGGTAGCAGCTCATAGTTTTCCTGTTCGGGGTCCTGGCCTGGGGAGGGTTCCAGGGTGTTCTGTGGGCCCATCTAGGGGCTGTGGATCCACCCTGGCGACTCACAGTCCTCTGCCTCAACTAGTCAGATGCCCTTGGAGGGACAGAGCATACCACAGCCAGGGGAAGAGCCCTCCTGCTGGGTGACAATCCCTGTAGGTGACGTTCCCACCTTTCTTGCAGAACGAGGCAGCGGGGGCTGTGAGGAAAGCCAAGGTTCACCTGTCCTGAAGTCTCTACCCTGCCAGCCTGAACTTCTTGACTTGTTTCCCAAGTGCTGGAGTCTTCTAAGGTTTAGGACCGGTAGAATGTTGACGATTCTTTCAAGGTTGTGACTTTCATATTAAACATTGACACTTAATTTTAATAAAATGCCCCACATAGTTGTGTGTATTGATATATGTACACATAGACACACACAGGTGATAACAAAACATCCACAGATCCTCACCTCAGGGTCTGCTCGTGGACCCTAGGGTGTAAGCAGGCCCCGTCATTCTTAGCACCACTCATGCAAGCTGCCTCATGCCATAAACCAGCTTGCAAAGCTGCCAGCAAGTAAGACGCCAACCGTTATTGTTGAAGGTCCAAGCCAGGGGTGTCCGTCACTGTCAGCAGCACTTAAATCTCGTGCCTCCGTTCCCTTCGGCCTGTTCTCCGTAAAGGCCCTGGAGCCAGGGTCCTTGAAACAAGGAGGTCAGGGAGCAGAGTGCCGGCTGGGCTGCTGCCGCCAATATCACGCCTTCTTGCCCTCACATATTCCCACAGCCAGGAGCATGCACAGCCGTGTGCATGATCCTCCGAGACCTGAGTGTAAAGTGGGATGTAAAACAGAGACTCCTCGGCAGACAGTGCGACTTCAGGCCCACAGGCCGGGACCCGCCCCGAGATGGAGAACTTATCTGTCCACCCGGTTGTCAGCAGGACCGCCTCTTCCTGTGCTTTCCAGTAAGGATGCGGTGGTGGGGAAGATGTCCACACACGTGTGTTCAGACTCGCCTCAAGGGTGTGCACAGCAGAACGAAGCGGGGCCCCTGGCCCGCCCACCCCCTCCTTCTGTCCCAGCACACTGTTGCCACCACTGTGCCTGTCCGTCTTGTCACAAGTCTGCCTCTTGCTCTGATCAACTTTCCCACCTGCCTTTCCAGGTCACCTGTCCATGGTACATGTAATGAAGTCTTGCCATCCTGGCGTTGAAGGAGCATTCTGGCTGTACTTCTTCCAAGACAGATTTGTCCGTTCTTTTGGCAGGCCTTGTTGTATTCTTTGTCAACACCGTAGTTCAGGTGCACTCATCTCCCCTTCCCCCCATTTTTGCGTGCCCATGAGGCGATTGAACCAGACTGTGGCTTGGATCAGCAGCAGCACTTCGTCCTCAGAGTGACTTTGGTGGGAAGGAGAACTGGAAACTTAAGCCTAGATTGGGTGTGGTTTGTTGTTTTGTTTTTTCCATTTTGTTTGCTTAATTTTTAATCGGTCTTTGGGCACAATTTGTACCATGGCAGAGTGGTACGCCAGCCCCCACAATGATGCAGAATATTGTGCTTAAGGAATATAGGAGTTCGATGGTCATTGTGCAGGCTGACCATAGTAAATGAGCAACTAGACCCTGGATTCTTCCAGTGGGTGGGGAATGTTAATACGTCCACCAAGACTGACCTGCCAGAGGCATCCAGTGGTTTCTCTGGAAGGAGGCATGAATGGTAACCATCCGACAGCCCTTAATTGTTCCAATTAGACTTCGGTGACCATTAAAAACCGCTCCATTAAGCCACACGGACATTAGCCAGGAGGCGATTCTGTCGGCCCGCCCCTCGTCTGTCCGTCCGTCATCCTGTGGTGGCTTGTGTGTGGAAAAGCAGCAGCCAGCAAACGGCCTGGGCGATGGAAATGACACTGAAGATCTCACGCGGTCTGCAAGAGCCTGGGAAACACCTTTTTACGATCACGTGGACTGAGACGCTACAGGCCGGCCTCCCCAGAGGGACTACGGAGAAACCAGCAACATCTGCGGAAGGAGGTGCGGAGAAGCTCCATGTTACCAGAACAAGGCCGGGGGCTGATGGTGGAACACACCCTCGAGTGTCCAGAGGCAAGTTTAAGTTGAAGCTAACGTCAAATTGAAACAAGCTCCTGAGAACCAGAAGACAATCTTCAGGTGTCTAG